>VZSF01007901.1:37988-65233 GCA_013398295.1 Chionis minor | reverse complement strand
ACCCCCCCTTCCTTTTTTTGAAGGATGTGATACAAACCAGCTTGATACACAAATTAGAGGTGATCTCATCAGGCCATTAGCCCAACTAAAGCAAGACCATCACTTGCGAGGGGATGTGCCGGCTCGATAGGACTGATTGGGCTGTGAGGAGCATTAACAGGGGGGGTACAAACGCAGCCTTCATTACACAGGCAAGGCATGGCTCCCGGCTTTCAAGCCCCTGCAAACAGTTTCCCTGTATTGAAAAAGCGGGATTTTTCGAGCGGTGTCTCGCCCGGCCCGCTCAAGCGTTTAGGCAGAGACTAGGGCTCGTCTTGCCACCTCTCTCGATAGAAGGAAATGACCTGCAGCCATCATCCGCATCGCCGATTCACAGGAAAACAGATGTCCTGTACAGCGTGGCAGCCCCTGAAAGGAGGGGAGGGAAAGCACTTGAGAATCCAGTAAGAATAGTAAAACGCGGTTTAGAAGCGTTCGCCTTTCATTTCTCATAAACTAGAGCTCCATCACATCTTTCCACCAAGTTTCTTTTGATTTCTTTGTGGTAGAAGGAACAATGCTCGAGAGCTAAGAAAGTCTCATTTCTAAGATGTTTCTGTTTTCAATCGAGCAGCAGAACTATTTATTTTCCTAGCCAGTGATGGAATTAAACAATTTGTCTTTGAAAACTCTATGAGCCTTCACGCTGACAACCCCCCCATCTGCTTTTCAGATTAAGGTACTTTGATTTTTACCAGCTAAAGGTTTATGAACTGCTGTATAAACCCAATTACTCTCATAGTAAATTATTTAAAGCGTACATGTTATTTTTTAAATTTTTCCCCATGGACTACTCTGGAGATTCGGAGAAGGAAAGGCTCACTAGGGCATTTTGAATTAAAAATGCGTAACAGGGAAAACCATGGAGCTTCCAGAAACTCAGAATTCTAAAAAAAACCCCTCAACATAGTTAAGTGAGGATGAGACACACCCCAGGAGAGACTTTTCAGGGTAGGACTGTTAAAAAGAGAAAAAACCCCTCCACTTCAGTGGGAGGGAGTTCTTTAACAAGATTAAGTTTCATCTGAGGTAGTATTTATTCTTTAGCTGGTCTCTGCCTCGCTTCCTGATTGAAAACAGGGATAGGAGAGATCTTCGTGTACTCGCTTTGGATGTCAGCAGCAGAAAACACAGGGCGGACAGTTTTCCATTAAAAGGAAAGCTGCCCTTCGTGCTGCCGTCTCCGTTTTAGCTGTGTCCACGCAGGGACAGAGCATCCCAGCAGCAAACTGGGCAGGCTGCACTCCCAGGTGGGATAACAGGGACAAGATGAACTGAGCCCAGAACAGCTTCTCCAAACCAGGGCTGATCTAGGAGGAAAAAAACCCAACCATGCAAGTCCCTGGCAATAATCACAATATAATGGTAGCAGGAGGGAATTCATTTTCTGGTCATCAGTTCTGGGACAATTTACATTGCCCAGAGAAAGGAGCAGGGCAGGCAGTGCTGCTGCCCCAACAGCGGCTCTCACAGAATCTCCAGGGATGGAAGGAACCTCTGGAGATCATCTAGTCCAACCCCCCTGACAAGAGCAGGTCCACCTACAGCAGGGGGCACCGGATGGCATCCAGGTGGGTTGGGAATGTCTCCAGAGTGGGAGGCTCCACCACCTCTCTGGGCAGCCTCTTCCAGTGCTCTGCCACCCTCAAAGGAAAGAAGTTCCTCCTCCTGTTGAGATGGAACTTCCTAAGATCAAGTTCGTGCTGTTACCTCTTATGCTCTCACTGGGGACCGCTGAAACTGGTCCTTATAGACCAATTCCTGAGCCAAAATCCTCCATTCTCTGGAGAAATTCTTCTCCCCCAGGGCACAGAAATAAACAGAAAATCTCTCATTTGCAGCCAGGGTGCTTAAAAAATGACATTTTTAAAGTTTAAATGGGATGCAAGACTACTGCAGGGAGGGTATTTGCAGTATGATATGATATTATTCAGAGATTACTAGCAATGCACCTTTATCTTCTGCCTACACAGCTACGGGAACACCCCCAAATTCCATTATCTGATTCTTACTTTTAGGACAATGAGTAACAAATCCATAGCATTCACATAAAATCAGAATTTGTCACATGCAAACCGGTAAAGAAAGTTCTGTCCGTACACAACCCCCAGAGTGAGCAGAAGCTTCCACGAAGTGTCCCTTGAAGACATACCCAAAGGGGACACACAAAGGGCCGGCAGGGGAACACCCCCGGTTTCGAGGAGCTGGCGCTGAGGGCGGTTTGTTGCGCGCAGCTCTCTTCCCGAGACGTTTTGTCATTTACGCACTCGAGCACAAAAAAAAAAGCAGCGCGTTAAAACAGCATCGCAGCAACGCCGAGCGATTCACTTGAGATGTCTGGTCTGCATGTGCCTGTAGTGCAAAAGATGGACCGACGTGACCAGAAGCACTGATTTCCAGCATCCCAGCCTACCAGTTACTCTCCCTTCTGCACCAGGATAAGCAGCAGCCAGGTGAAAAGACTTAGATTAATTAATTAGGGAAGAGCAGGCAAGAGCATTAACTCCCACAAGCGCGATACGGCTAAATCAAACCGATGCTTTTCAGAGCTGGTGACTTCCCTGAAGCTTAGCGGGGCTGACTCCAGAGGTTCAGTGCCGCATCCCAACGCGGCGTTGGAGGAATGCCGGGGAAAGCATGCAGCTCGGACACCACAGGGACAGGATCTCCAGCCGCAGAATGATAAATAGCTTCTCAAGAGCTCTTTGCTGCGAGACTGGCCCCTGCTGTCAGACCAGCATTAACAGATTTCAACTGGGGGAGTGTGGGGGTGGTGGTTACCCACCAACCAGCCCCCATGTGAGGAAGACCAAGGTGAGTTCAATGCCTGCAGGTTGTGGAGGGGAAGCACTGCCGGGCTCTGCCGAGCTGCCTCCGGGCGGCAGGAGGACCGCTGCCTCCAAAGACGTATCCCTGGTGCCCGTCTGCAAGGCGAACCAAGAAGGAATTTTCAAAGTCGCGACTTTTCTACCGTAAAACAGGCGTCAAAGAGCAGGCAGCGGGGAGTTACGGCTAAGAGGGAGGTCTGACCAGCGGCTGGAAGGCAGCGATGAGCTGCAGGCCACAGAGATGCGCTCCATCATGTTGAGGTGGCACCGCAGGCAGGCAGCGTCCACCCCTCCGCAGCTCCCCGCCAGAAAGGCTCGGAAGAAGAGAGCAGAGCTCACTTTGCGTCTTTCCCTTCACTTTAATCGCCTACCAAATACAAGACGAGCCGCACAGCACCTTGCTTTTCCAGGGTGGTGTCTAGAGAATGATACAAAAAATAGGAGAACGGTTTAAAAGACCTCACAAGCACAAGGAACCCAGGGGAGCACGGCCAGAGCGTGCTGTGCCTTGGCTCTCCTGCCCGCCGCAGCTTCTCCCCTATTTGGGTCCCCCCACCCAGCTGCCTCCAGCTGCACCAAACCTCAGCCCAGCTGCCACAACGACACAGCCCCAGCCACTTCTACCACCCAAATTCTGGGGTTCATCCCAGGGAAATTGAGTCCATCATTCCAAACCAGGAAATCTTTTTTCCTTTATTCACAAGCCCCCTTTTTTTTTTTTAATTTGCTTTTGAAAAACGGATTATTTTGGTATACTTGGTACACTTTCTCCTTCAATTCACCTGCCCTTTTGGCTCAGATCTCCCATCGCTAGTGGGAGTCAGGCACCATGAATTTAGCACATGAATTTAGACCAGGAAAGGAGTTGATGGCACTTTACCCTCTGACCCCAGCAGAGATCCACTCAGGCTTAAATCGGTTTTCTTGCCCGGATTACCTCCTGATTCTTAGTTCCTGTTGGAGCCAAGGACATTGATGCTGGTCTGTAACACTGGGTCACGTACTTCTAGAACTGATGCATCCGTGTCAGCTTTCAAAATTTCGGCAGAACACTGTGCATGCTTATCACACTTTTAATAAAAACCATGATGTAATGTGTTTCCCAGAGCAGTTGCGGACCTCCTGCCAAGGCCCCGCAGAGAACCAGTGCTCTGCCTATGCTTGTGCCATTTAAGTTCCATTAATCTTATATTTTCAGCAATAACAACTTCACAAGAGATCATATCACCAGGTTCTTCCCCCGCTATGATTATCACTGGAGTCCTTGAAACTCTGAACAAAAAGAAGCCCCATCTCCTGGTCTGGTTCAGTAGTATTTCTGCTATGAAAATACTGACAATCGGCACAGTAGAAGAGTTTTGTTTGGTTGGTTTTAATTAAAGAATGAAATCGGCCATTGGTCACGCTTCTATCAGCCACCCAGGATTCCGGGGATTGATCGGCCCCTCCAGCACCCTCTGCAGAACACGGCGACGTGCCAGACACTCCGCAGGTTGGCATCGAGCCCGGCTGGGCAGAGCCGGCACTTGCCCTCATCCACACCATCAGCACCGAATATTGCTCTACCTTCAACCACCACAGAGGATTCTTTTCACTTCGGGATCTACTGCTAAAGCTCCCACCTTTTTTAAGGCTCCTCCTTACGGTCCTAGTATTCTCTGCTCTCTTCCAGTAAGATTCCTCAGTCCTGCCTGCCTGTTCACTACAGATCAGAAGCCTAGCAAGTATACAAAAGTATATTTTGCAATATAAAATTGATATTATACAAGCGTCTCTTCCGCACGCACCATGATCCTGATGCCAAATACGTCTCTCTAGTTTGTAGCATCTGCGACGACCAAGTCCGGCCCCCCTTTATCAACCCAGCCTCCTCGCAAATCCCCAATTCGTTACGGGAGGTCCTGCCCATGCCTCCCCTTTTGTCTGCTTGGCTCAGAGGAGCGTTTTAGGAAGTTTGAACAAATCACTGCCATGGCAGCATCAAGCTGTCGACATAACCACAAGCCTACTCCGGTGATAAAAGGGATACGCCATAAAAATCTGCTCCGCAACAAGGGGCTCCGCTGCAGAGCGCGGCTCCGGACAGCCCGGGACACAGTACTCCTCCGGAGCCTACAGGGAGGGCTGCAAACAGCAATTCCTGATTAGAAAGCCAAGCCCATCATCTATCAGCAGGAAGTATTCAAAAAACTAACTGATACAGTCTACAAGGAAGAAAAAACACGCCAAAGTGTTCTGAAAAAGGAAATAAAAAGCTTCTAAGCTCATAACTTAGGAGATATTTGAGAACTGGAATATCTACAACTGGTTGGTTTAGCCACCAAATAACCTTAGCAAACCCTTTTTAATAAGCTCTGTTTTCACTAGGAAGGGGATGACCATCACAGGGAACATTCAGCTACCGTGGGCTAAAGGTGTCTTGCAAAAAAAAGCCAACTCTTCCACGTTCCTGCTCAGAAGCCACCGGAGCGGTCCCAGCCCCTCCGTCCCTCCTTGCCATGGGCCAGACAGGCAGTGACACGGAGAAGGACCCCAGGGACAAGGGCCACGCAGACACTCCGCTCCAGGCACAACGCAACCCCACAAGGAGAGAGCTGCTTGAAAAAATTTAAAATATTAAGAATAAAGCAAGAGGAAACAGGGAATAAAAGCATCAGTGAGATGCCAAATTAAGAGAGGAGTCTTTTTTTTTTTAAAAAAAAAAGTTTCCCCCCCCCCTTTCGGAAAAGAGCAGGAAAGCCATTCACTTATGCAAGATGTTTTAATTCACATTATCATTCTGACATCTCATTCACAGGCCCACCAAAACAAGCCAGGGAAAAGGTCAGACATGGTGTAACCGCTATACATTAAAGCAGCAACGAAAAACAAGAAACATCCCACACTGAGACGCACTAATGGCTCTTTCGAGTCAACACATACCTAATTCACTTTTTAAGACTTTAAGCTGCAAATTTTTTATTCAGCTTTCAGAGCACAAATAGCCACAAGAAAGCCACCCAAACCCCCCGATTTGCGAAGTCAGGATTATTTGATACGAAGGTCACTTCCTCTAGCCCTGGGCAAACTGCTTTAAACCCTTTAACAGACAGAAAGAAAAAGTACAAGGAATACTTTTTATCGATTTTAGAATACAAGACCCAGGTCACAGAGTGAGTGCACAAAAACAATTCGCGCTTCCAGAGGAACAGAAAAACCACTAAATACTCAGAAATGCCCTGCGCTGGCATCGGTGGGGTGCAACACTTGATTTATTAAGGCAGATTAACGCACCCACAAAACCGACGGCGTTAAGGCAATTTTGACCTCTCTAGATTGGCTGCCAATATGATATAGGTCCAAAAGAAATTACCCTTTTCTGCTGCGACAGAACAATAAATTGGCTTCCTCGAATACAGTGGTTAAAGAATCCAAGTTCCTGACCTTGAATGTTTTACTAGTAGTATGCTGTGCTGTAGGGAACAATCAGGATGACATTTGCTGAAATGTGTGGGATTTATGATATAATAGGTTGCACATATGTGCCAAAAGAGAAAAAAAACCCCTCCTAAATCCAAGCAAATCAAGATTAATTAACTATTAAAATAGCTAAGAGAACACAGTGCAGTACAGGTGGTACAACAAACAGGCTTACTTTCCGTACACGGTGACTGAAGTTATTTTTGAGGTCACATCGTACGTGTATCTTCAATCGCACTCTCACTGGGAAAAGCAAAAATTGCTGCTCCTTTGTAAATTCCTGCTCTTTGTAATTCTGTAGGTTTGCACTTTCATAAACAAACGCTATGCAGTCCTTTTATAGGAAGCCCCCCGAAGTCCACAGGAAAATCCCATATTGTCTGGCTTTGATCATCAAGACAGACTGAAAATTAACTCCGGTATTTTTAAAACGATCCTTGTGTTAAGGGAGAGGACACGCCGCGCACATTCACCTCCCCGTTCTATCAGTTAGAGTCATTCTTAACTTTCGTCCCCCTCTTTCCTCCAGCCCAGTGGTGACTTTTTGTATATTGCCGCTAATTACAATTACAGGTGTTCAGAAATCAAGAGCCTGACAGATGCCTCTTACCTTAAATGCCATCCCCGCAGCCCAGTGCTGTGCTGTGGACTGCGTCCCTCCCGCAGCACCGACCAGGCTCCGGGCTCCCAAAGCAAGCATTCTGGAATCACAGCGGCCTGACTACTCTTTTTTTTTTTTCCTTCCTACTGCCCCAGGAATGAGAACAAGTTGTTAATACCCAGCAATCTGCTCCGTTTCCCTCTTAATCCTCATTTTAACCAAGCCTCTCCTTGCAGGGGATCGTATCAGGATGACCCCAGCAGTCAAACAATGCGGGAAAGAGCCAATGTTATTGTGAGCCTGAGGTGGAACGACTCGATACCCAGCAGGAGATCAATTTGGACAAGGAACCAGCGAGTTCTTCTCTAGCAGGGGTAACCACTTCAAACGAGCCAGATTCCCTGCGACAACAAATATCCTCGCTGGGATACGGTCAGCCAGCACAAGCTCACACACAAAGGCTGCCGTTCCCTTCCCGCAGGTCAGGCCAGCGGGCCACGCACATCTCCTCTCCTCCTGCGCAGGTTTTCACCCAAGACATCTTTATGCAGCTCTCCACATCCCGCAGGCAGCTCTCGACTCCCATCGGGAATGCCGCCGGTGCAGGAAAAGATGTCTTGCTGCCGCCGTCTTTATCCACATCAATGCGCAGCCTGGCAATCTGAACCGCACGCCGCCTGCCAGGCACCTTTGCTCCAAATTGGTTATTCTGCAACACAGTAAACTACCCCTCGAGTTTAATTTCACACAAGTTTCAGCAGCTCTCAGTTCCCCCCCAACTGTTAAATTCAGGGACATCCCACACTCCCCCGGGGCTCTGCAGCCTTTGGTTTGCTGGACACAGCCTGAAAGCAGCATCCAAGAAAACCAACGGAGAGCAACTCACTCGTGCATCTGTTATGCACCTACGTTTGCCGTAGTAGCCTTTTGCTGTGCCACCCCATCCTGGGAAAGCTTAAGTTATTGTCAAATAAAACAATTAACATGAAAATAATTCCCCAGCAGACTGACTGGTTGGAGAGGCACGGAGGAGCAGCTCCTGCAGAGCCACCACTCGGGTACCAAATCAGTAACACTCCAGCAAGAGAAAGTCCCTTCTCTCCAGGCGCTTGGAATTCTCCTTTACTACCACCAAATTCTCCTTTACTAGCGCCTTAAATCTTTTCATTCAGCTGTTCATGGGATATTTGAGCTATTAGTGAAATACTCAACATCTTCCGCCACTTAAGCGGAGAGCGGAAAAACTCCTCGATCCTCTCTTGTAGGTACCAAAGTACCACCCTGAGCAAACTAGGAGTTGATTTAGCTGGGAAAAGAGCCGCTCCGCAAAGCCTCCCAGGTGAACATCCTAGTCCCAGCCAAGAATCTTGATGGACAAAATTAGCGCAGAAAAGCTTTAAATCCTCACCAAACCCAATTTCCACAAAAGCTTCCCTGTTTAGGGAAATGTGGAAGGGAGGCTTTCAGGTCAAATACCACTCAACCACCTGAGTGTTTTTCCAAACGCATCCTCATTGCTTGGCATTTCCCAAAAATACAACAAAAGAGCAATGGAGAATTCCTCATTACTCAGTGTTACTGTTGACGAGACTGATGGAGAAAGCGATCCGGCGGTACCTATACACTGGGATTACGATGCTGTTACTCTCCGAATTGATGGACATATTAATTGGAGACAGCTGCAAGGAGAAATATCCTACCGACATGATTCATTAGTTTTCATAGATAATTACATGTGCTCATGGCCTCCCAGTGAATCATTCATTTAGGGATTTTTTTTTGGGGGGTATTAAATTTAAACGCAGTAATCAGATTTGTTAATCTGCAGGACAAGGCAAACCAAACAAAATTTTACTCTGGGAATTATTTGTACTTTCAACATTGACATTCATTCAGCAGCAGGAAAAAATTAGCAGCATAATGCATGCTCATGTAGGTTAAAAATTATTAATGATAATCTCCTTCACTCCCCCCAGTGCTTGTAATGAGACTGTACAGATTTCATCAAGGCTGCCTGGACGTCAGGTTTTTTCCCCCCGGATGCATCTTTATGCATTACACAAGAGTGGCCTTTTTAAAATATACAGGTTTTTTTGATAGAATGAAAGGATTAAAATAATTGATACATGGTTTTGCCACTCTACAGGCTCAAAACACAGGTGGTTTTTTCATTGTTATTGTATTATACATTTAAAAAATAAGTTTTAAACATGGCTTAGCTGTTTTTATAACTCTGAAGTAGCAGCACATATTCTCAGATAGAAGCCCGAGAAAAATTTGCAGATTCGGGCCAGTTCCCTTCCTATCAAGTCACAAATGCTTTAATAAACTGAACTCCACCTTAAAAACAGATAATTTTTGCCCGTTTCTTCTCCTGCAAGCTAGTGTTGAATTCCCTATCTCTCAGTTAAAAAAAAAATAGTAATTTTCTTGTCTTTACTATTTATGGCTAATTTATTCCCATTTTTTCTTGACCCAATATGGTTGGGTTTAGCTTCAATAGCTTTTTCTCTCCCTGGTATTTTACTGCCAAAACACGAACAGAAAGCAAACCGTATCTCCTGCCCATCCACATCTGGCCAGAATACACGACCGAAACAGCCAGAGCCTCTCTCTGTGCTATTCCCCAGCCCTTCGCTGCCTCTACTTCTCCTCGGGGCCTAGTTCTCCTCAAATTCCTTCTTTCTGGAAGATGAACCTGAAAACTAAGAGATTTTTCATTTTTCCACAAAGCCGTATCCGGGTGCAGTGACTCCAAATGCCGCGGTCGCCCCAAGCATGCTTGTCACCTGCTCCGCGTTACGCCGATTCTCTCCCCATCAAACCAGCAAATATTTGGTTGGATTTGGGACAAGCTCAGGACAGAGTCACTCAAGGGCCGTGGCTCACAAGGCCAAAGATAAACTCAGGGTTTCATCCTCACAACCACATTTTAGGAACTCCCCAATCATCAGGCAACGCTCAGAACCACGCTGAAGAAAATACGAAGGATTAGGCAAGAGGAATCTCATGGCACATCAAAGAATCTTAGCAAAGAACCTGCTGGAGAAGAGCAGCTGCAGATCACAAGCACCATAACAGGGGAAATACCTTTTTTTTTTCTTTTTTTGGGTCAAGAAACAAAGCAAAAGGTAACACACCCTGCTTAAAGATATAGAGCTAGTCCTTGGGCAAGCCAAGAATGAAAGTCCCAAGTTCCAGCCACCAAGACCACAACGATCCCATAGCAGCCACAAGCAGAGATGGTCCTAGGTGTACAGGAGAGAGCACCTTCGATACCACAGCTTGGATTTCTCTAAAGTCCCACGCTACTGCTGCGAATCCAAAAATTAATGTGCAACTTGATATCTCCTGCTTCGGCGAAGCTGCACCTACGCAGCCGTATTTTTCCTCCTTGAGGTTTGGGGGACGGGGGATCGCTCCATGGAAGCTGGAACAAATTAATATTTCCCTGAGAATTATTATTTTAAGACAAAGAACCAGCAGAAGTTAAAAGGTAAGCCAACGTCTTCTATTTTCTTTTAGTTAAGCGTCTGACAACACACAGTATATTTTATTCAGGATCTAGGCCCAAACGCTCCGTGGCGATAAGCCCCTCATTAGGCTGTTACTGGAAAGGATCCCAGGCTCCGCAGTAACGTCCCAATTTTTGCAATACCTACGAGCTTAACGCCCATGTCACAGCTGGGACTTCGAGAAGGACCCTTCCCAAAGAACAGCATCTGAGGTCTCCGCTCACCTCTCCTGGAAAAACATGCTGTTCAGCTTTAGCTGGTGCAGCACCACTTGTTTGTGTAACTGGAGAAGTGTCGAGCCCTCTCTTCCAGTGATTTAAACTCCTCCAGTGTTAGAAGGAAAACAAAGAACAAAGATGCTGAAATATCCATCATCTCGCACGGCGCCCACAGGGAGTAGCCGGAGGAATGCAGCACGCCGTGATCCGCTGGCCTTGCTTCCAGGTTACGGCCTGCTCGGCGCACACGGACTCCCCTTTCCTACGCATACGGAGAGGACTCAGGAAAGAATTCACCACGAAGGCTCTTCCAGAACATCCCGAGCTCGGCACGCCCGGGAGAAGCCACCTGACCTGAAGGCACCATGGACCGCTTGGCGCTGGTACCAGGCCAAGGCTGGCTCCGGGATCCTCAGCTCCCGGACTGCACGGGAAGCTCGGGCTTCTGCGGAGAAGGCAGAGGCATGCCTGTGTTATTCTTGTAAGGAATTCAACAACTGGAAAAGAGCAAACCCAAGAGCTGTTTGCTAAGAAGGGCTTCGGTTACTAAATGCAGAAACCCGCAGGAGACATTTTTCTCTCATTCTCTGAATTTGGAGATCACATAAGCATATTTTATTAATACCACCAGCTAGACAAGTGCCAAGAAGGGAAATAATTCCCACTGAAAACTAAGATACCAACTTCCCTCTCACTTACTGAGAAAAGGAAGTACAAGCGGGGAGATAACTAAAACAAATTAGATAAATTCAAGAGAAACAGGGCAGCGAGCGGAGCAAAACAGGGGTCAAACACCGTCCTTGGCAACCTCAGCATGGAAGGGCCATGGTAAGCACAGGGATAGTTTCAGAATGGCTGCTCCAAGAAAATGCAGGCACAGCCACCCAGTGCTCAGCATCCCTGCCAGAAAGGGGCAGGAAACGACTCCCCCTCTCTCAGCCAACAACTCTGACTCCCCATGAGTAGAGTCCCACCGAGCCGAGACGTTTAAATGAGAAGACAAGGATGCAGAACATCAGTCCTTCCCTTATTTACTTCACTGCATTTCCTCACTGGAGAAGAATGCATCGGCAACAGGCAGAAATCAACTTAAGGAAAAAAAATAAACCACCCGGGGCCATTTTCAGGAGCAAGAGAATCAAACGAGCTGAGTCACCCTTCTGGAGGAGCTGAGCCACAGCGCCAGGGAGAGACACGAGCGTTACAGCGATGCCAAAACCTCGGCTCAATCCCTTGGAAAACACACCCGAGGGGCATTCAGCTCATGGCTGGGATGGAGGAAGAGTCCCAGGGAGAGATGCCCGGCTCCCAGGCGGAGACCGGAGCGGAGAGACTCTTCACTACCGAGTAGCTGGATGTGCTCAACTTGCTGCTGAAGCTTCTCTGGCGTGCAGCACCGCGCTTGGGGAGGATCACCTTCATCTCCTCCTCCCCTCCAGACGGCACTTTTTTTTTAAAAAAAAAAAAAAACACCAAAAAAACAGTTGGGCAATTGTTTTAAGGAGAAATCTAGGAGGGGAAAAACGCATTCTTCTGAAACAGCATCACTGCCAGGCACAGGACTGCAGGATCATCAAACCTGTAGCTGACCTCAGGCTTAAAAAGCACCTCAGAAATAACATATATGCATTAGTTCAGGCAATATTAAGAGCAAGAAGAAAAGCCATGCCTTCTTTTTACAAGGGATAAAATATACCTTTTGATTTCTAACTTTCCTCTTTCATGCATTTATTCTGTGCTCCTCTCCCACATGGAAAGGATGAAGAACTATTGGGGAGGGTAGTGGTTCAGGACAGTTTAAGTGTGCATGAAACGGCTGTTCACTCTCAGCACACCACTCGTACTCTGGCAAGATCGCCACAAACCCATGACACCGCTCATTTGTTCAACAAAGCTGCATGAATTCCAGCTGGAGACTCCTTTTTTTTTCTTCCCCCAGGGCCAAAGGGAAACTTACTGATATTTTTCATGTTTTAGGATGTGGGGAAAGGCACACAGGAACACTGAAACATATTAAATTGTTGGATTTCTCTTCCCCCCCCCACTCCTCCCCTTTTCTTTTCCAGAAGAAGGGAGTCTTCCAATCCCTAAAAGAGATCAAAAAAGGAGACTGCATGTGAAGAGCATCAGCAAGCACTGAATTCATCCAACCCTCCGAACCCCCGGCCACTGTACAGAGGTTACCCCACCTCACAGCAGCAACCACCGGCTCCACTCCCGACTCCTTTCGCTGGCAATAAAAAGAGATTTGGTTTAGTACCATAGAATCACTTGAGTTGGAAAAGACCTTCAGGATCAAGTCCAACCATAAACCTACACTGCCAAAACCACCCCTAACCCATGTCCCTCAGCACCACGTCTGCCCGGCTTTTAAATACCTCCAGGGACAGCAATTCCACCACCTCCCTGGGCAGCCTGTTCCAATGCTTGAGAACCCTTTCGGTAAAGAAGTTTTTCCTAATATCCAACCTAAACCTCCCCTGGCACAACTTGAGGCCATTTCCTCTTGTCCTGTCGCTTGTTCCTTGGGAGAAGAGATTGACCCCCACCTCGCTACAACCTCCTTTCAGGGAGTTGTAGAGAGTGAGAAGGTCTCCCCTCAACCTTCTCTTCTCCAGGCTAAACAATTCCAACTCTCTCAGCCGCTCCTCATAAGACTTGTTCTCCAGACCCCTCACCAGCTCCGTTGCCTCCACTGGAGGTGGAGGTGAGGTGCCCACATGCTCCAGCACCTCAATGTCCCTCCTGTACTGCGGTGCCCAAAACTGAACACAGCACTCTGAGCTGTGGCCTCACCAGTGCTGAGTACAGGGGCACCATCACTGCCCTACTCCTGCTGGTCACACCAGTCTTGATACAGGCCAAGATGCCATTGACATCTTGGTTTGGATGTATAAGAACAAGAGCGTCCTCCGCAGGAAGAGCCACAAACCAGCCTGATACAGGAGCGATCACTACAGCGCTCGTGACGGCGTTAGGCTGTCTATTAGCAGCTAATTGGTTTTCAGCTCCAGGTAGAAAAAGCAGCAGCCTCTGACAGCCACCGCCAGCAATGATACCTCTTCCTAATTTACCTAGGATCTCGTGAGCAAAGCCAACTTTGGAAACTCCGGCGGTTACCACCACCCCTTTGATCCAGAAACACCAGAGGATCTGTCGGGAACTTCAGCAGAGCAGCCGTCAACAGCCCGAATTATCAAGGATGGTTGGGCAGGACACGGCGCACAGCAGTGCAGTGTCTGCAGCTTATTTTCATATAATAACTGTTAGCAAGAACTACTGGAAAGCTTCCTCCCTTCTAAAAAAACCCCAAATCTCTCGCTAAAGTCAACAGTGCCAGTTTACGAAATGCTTTTATCCCACAACTGAAGAATGGCTTTTCTGCTGCATTTGTGTTTTGGTGACATCAGCATGTTCGGATGACTTCAGGCAGACAGTATCTGCTGCTTTTAATGCCCAGCTGCTCTATTTAATCCTTGTTAAGATGTTTTTCCCCTTCAAATTTCTTTAAACATTGTTTTGGGAGACTTGTTTTAAATATATTCCTTATAACAGCTCCTGGCAACTCTGAAATGAGGGTGTTAATCTTCCTGCTAACTTCAGAGGATAAACTGTTCAGCTGCCACAATTTAACAGCGTGGACGACGATAATGAGTTGGACGAGAAGCCAGGCCACAAAACTCCGGAGGTCCCACACCATTTCCCTCCATCTGTACTTAAACGAGGTCTCCTGACACAATCTGACACACCAAGTGTCCCCAAGTCCTGCAGAACAGCCGAGCATCTCCAGCCCAGCAGCCAGCCAGCAAATATATACTAATTCATACTTAGTAATCAAAGTCCTCTTAACCAGGTAGATGATGTCAGCAAGTGTCCTGCTCGTAGATTAGAACAGAAAACAATTCCTTGGCATTATGTGCATGAAACTATTTACCTTCCTAGCGAGACGATTCCTGTAGCTGTCGGGCAATTCGGGTCAGGTTCACACCCGCATTTTGCCTTTGTAGGTAAAAACGTTGACCATCCTTCAATTCAGTTTCCCATCAAACACATCAAGATAAACATAACCAACTTTAAATAAATATCAAACAGGCAAAACGCCACACAGATCCGAAGTGATCTAATTCAGCTTGTTACCCAGCTGAAAACAGTGTGAAGCAGAGCAAGCCTGGCATGCCTTGTCTTTAAAAAGTTTTACCCCCACCATGTTAATGTCTTTTCTCCATCATTCACAAAAACCTGAAAGCTCCTCTTTCAGCAGGGACGGAGGAACAATTATTACCTCCAGCATAAAACTATATCCAGAGAGCTTTTCGGAATAGCTGCGGGCTGGCGCTGAGCACCACGCTAAGAGGAAGGGAAGAGAGGAAAGCGGAGAATTCCCAGCTGTGGCTGGGCCAGGACATGCATCCTACTGAAAACAGCAGATCAGCAGAGCCGTTCTGAGAACGGTTAACTGGTGTTTCTCATGGGCTGCTACACCACTTTTCCTACAGGCACAGTCTGTTATAAGGAGATCCCTCAGCTTTGAAAATTTCATTTCAAATACCATCACTCTTGCAGTGTGACTGCTCAGAAGGAGGCAAGAGTGAGAAATTCGCCTGAGGCTTGTAACAAAGCTGTAAGATTTCTTTTAAATCAACTTTGATTATTAGGTTTTCGATGTACATTTGCTTCTGGAGGGGTGCAACCTTCCATCACTGAACAAAACATCTCTTGCCGTTCTCTTCCAACACAAATTCCAGTTTGATACAGAGCTGGTTAGGAAGCATACAGCAGATTTGGGTTTCATTTCCACTTCCAAGAGTTCCCTTATGCCAGGAAGCGAAAAGGAAACGTGCCTCTCTGATATCTAACTGCGGTGTGGGGAGACAGATCACAAAGTATCCCGTCCTGAACGCTGACGTGGGTCAGCGCAAAAGTTGACTAAATACCCTGGTTTCCTTTCTCTGGCAGCTTGCTTGAACAGAAAAAGAAAGAAAAAACAAAAAAAAAACCCAAAAAAATCTGTTTCAAGTGTTAAGGGAAGGTGGAATCGGCCCCCAGCTCAGATGTTAGTGTCTCTCATTTGGATTCTGGTTTTTAAAATAGACTTCCAGGTGAGAAGGCAATGCAGCATTCTAAAAACTGAGCCCCAAACTCTTGGCGGCTGTTTGTAGTCCTGCCAAGCAGCAAAGCCGGCGTTAGCAGGATTCAGAGGCCACTCACCGTTCAGGGCCCGAAGCAGCAACGCCACGCTTGCCACCCTCACACTTTGACTATTATTGCCACTGCTAGAAAGCCATAACACAACTGGTAAGTACAAACATTCACAAAATGAGATGAGAAAGGGTAAGAGAAGCCCAAACTGCCATCACTCCCCCCTCCTCCAACATTCCTTATCATACTTTTTGGAAAACACAAAGGAGGAAGATACAGCATCAAGCAACCCTTTCCCCACAGAAGGCTGGAGACCCCAGAAGCGGGAACCCAAGAGAGGCCCCACAAAAAAGAGCACCCCCACACACCTTCAGCTCCGCTTCCCTGCCAGATACTAAGGGTTCTTTGTGCCCCGCCACACGAGATCTCCATGGAAAGGAGGAAAAATGAGGAAAATGAGCTTATTTTCCATCAATAGCACGCCAGAGACAGAGCAAGCAGGTTAAATGCTATGCTAGAAGAAGTCCCAGCCACCTTCTCCTCCTAACCAGCCAAGACTGAAGAAGCAGCACCAGACCTACCTTTCCCAACAGACCTTCCCCTGCACCGCACAGCCACCCATCCCACCGCAGACCTACCCATCGGCAGCCTTGGATTTCCACAAATGGATCCTGAGTAAAGACCCTACAATCGCCCCACCTGCCCTGGAGGAAAGGATGGAGAGGTCAGTACGGCCAACCAAGGATCAGGTTAAATCTGTTTATCCCTAGTTCATAAAACCTTTGAAAACAAGTCTCAGAAAGGGGAGAACAGAACTGGAGGGGAAGAATTAGACAAGACTCCGGAATGACAATGAACTCGGGAAGAACAGAAGGTTACTAAGAGTCATTTACTAAAAGTAATTTTCAGTCAACAGAACACCCAGATGCGAAGAACCTCTTCTACTAGCGCTTTTCTACCTCCTCCATGCTCAACATCAGTGAATATTCAAACCTCTCTGCTTTAAGAGTAAGAACCAGCCATTGTGGGCGAAGGCTAGTCCTGCAAGAAAAAAAGAAAAAAAAAAAAAAGGAGGAATACATTGATTTTACATACAAACCTTCAGACCTTCCCTTACAAAAGTCTTGTGGTCTCCAACTATGAAAGTCATTTTCCTTTCATTGAAAACACACCACCCACATTACCCATAAGCAAAGCTATTACAGCCCCTATTGTAACAAAGCAGCAACTGGAGTTTTTCCTGTAAGAAGTGAAGTCACAACAGCTTAACTAGTGGAAAGTACGACACTTAAGCTAAAAGAGGCCCTATTCAAGTTTAAGCACCACTACAATTACCTATGATTAGTGAAGTACCATAAAACAGTGGGAAAAACCCAACTGATCAACACTGACCCCAGCTGCCACACAGATGCACCAGTACCAGCAAACGCATAATCCAACCCAAATTCTCATAAACTCTTTGATCATTAGCACATGCATATGTACCATGTTCCATCTTCTCTCTCTTTCCATAGGCTGGTGCTCTGAGGCAGTTCAGTCCCAATAATAATTTCCAAGTGAAAATACTTATTTATAACGGGAACTATTACATAAAAAGTAGTCTATGTCCTAAGCTCAACCAGGAGGAAGCTTTCCTCCCAGCTTATCTGATTTTCTTGAATAAAATATCATGTTTCGGAAGGCCACTTTAGAGTTCAGTTCACACTGCTAATTTTCCTTGGCAAAAACCCACGTTATCTACAAACATTGGTTGAAAACCCAATTGCAGTAATGTGATACCCACACCCTGTTGCGTAGCAACCGGATAACACGGGGAGACGGGAAAATGTTGATATTCCAAAATAACAGCAGGTAACAGAGTTACTTCCTAACTGCAAGCAGAGCTACGTCAGTAAGACACCCAGGTGGGATGCAGGAGGAACGTCAAAATTAAAGAGATGCCACCCCAGTCCCCCAGCTTCCTTGGGATGCCATCCTGGGCTCTCCCAGCCTGGAATGATCCCTCCCTGTGAGGCTGTCCTGGCTCACAGCTCGTTCCTGCCGAATGTCGCAGTGCCAATGGACATCTCTGGCTTTCTCTCCACCTGGTGAGCCCTATCCCAGCCTCTGAACTCAGGAAAAAGGTAAAGTTCTACTTACTCCTGCCACCCCAGGGCAAAGCTCGCTCAGGAAGAGGTGAGCTGGAGAAAATGAAGCAGACAAAGGAGTAGGTCTCTGTCAGAGCATCTTCACGGAGATTTCAGAGCTCAGCCACGTTGTGATGGATTTTTCCTCTACCTAAGGACCACCTCAGAGGGTAGCACCAGTCCCTCCAGCATTACCTACCTATGCTACAGCAGAGACACTGGACCTCTGTAATGTAAAAGCAATTAGAAGAGCTGCAACACAGGAAAATCAACCATTCCCAAGTTTCTTCTCAAAAATCACCTTCCCCCCCCCGACACACTATAATTCTCAGGCAAAAAAAAAAAAAAAAACCCATGACAACCAACCAGTAAGAACCCAAAATCTTCTCTCCTCTCCATCTCCAAAAGGAAGGCTTCCACTGCAGTCTCCACAAAGGGAGGAACTGGGCACGGATGGCCTCTCCCCAGTGCTGCTGACAAAGGTCAGAGTCACACAGAAAAAACATTCTGGGAGTTCACGCCAAAAGTCATCTTATTTTGACACGGGGTCTGCCCAAAGCAGACCAAAAACTGCCTTCTGAAATCCCCGGCAGCGTTCGGAACCAACGCTCCTTTCAGCATTTCTGCAAACAGCAAGGGGAGATGGATGCAGCGCGTTCAGCTGCGCAGCCGCGGGGAACCCTGGTGTCTCCAGTCCCCAGGTCCATCTATCAGGAATCCCGCTTCAGAACTGGGAACCCCGCGGCCTCGCTACCCTGGGGCCAAATTCCTCACTTTATCACAGAGCAAGGTATCCCTTGAATTCCTACCCTGAGCTTGGAAAAAAGCTGTCAGGCCCAGATGTTTCAGACTACAGACTCTGGACTCAAACCAGCATTTTTCAGCAAAACCTGGTTCTATGAGAATATTTCCAACAAAGTTTCGAGATCAAACGCCCCCAGAGTGATTTCAAGAACAATGCGATCCACATAGCCAAAAGCCCTGTTTGATAGTGCCCCTGCACTTCAACGCCAGCGGGTTCATATTACAGTGCCTTTTTTTCAACTATATGATTTACTCCTTTCATGTTAAAGTGTTTCTTACAAAACTGCTGGGAGAGAGTGAAGAGGAATCTTGTCTGCTTCCATGTCCAAGACCTGTACTAGTGTCACGCCGGAGGATTACAAGCACATCACACCCGTACCTAGAGACCATCGGGTGATAGGAAAAGCCTGGAGTCAGGCAGTGAGGCAGTGTTATTTTTCACAATACATGGCACAAACAGAGTAATATCTCTATCATCTGATTTGGTTTGGGATGTATAGGGATGAAATGCATTTAATACATCAGCCACTCAAAAAAAAAAAAAAAAAAGGTTATGCTCCTAAGACTTACTCCCCCCAAGCTTGTAAGGAAGTTACATTGTCATTTTATTTATAATAATAATTATAGTACAGTTATTTTGTCTGGTTTTAAGTGAACTCAGGGTGCTTTAAGATACCAGCTTCACCATTTTAAAAGCATCCCGTGTTTATTTACGTTTAATTACGTTTACGACCGAAATGTAGCTTTGAGCAAGCAACTGTTCCCAGCACTCTGATTCCTGCTTCCATCTCATTGCAGTGAACTCCACGCTGCCTACGAACGGGGAGCCGAGGGGCCGATTTCAACGTCTGGGCGTAGCCAAGTATTACCTGCCATTTCCAGGCTGGATCTAACAGCAGATTTTACAAATATCTAAATAGTATTTAAAACAAGCAAGAAAGCCACGTCTCCCATTCAAATACTGCACAATAGAGATCCATCTGCACGCAAGCACTCCCAGCAACCAGCTTGATCCTGCTTTCTGTTCCTGCTTCGCTCAGTCCGTGGCAAGACATTTCATTTTCTGGTTCTGAGAGCTGCTGATTACCAAAGTGATTCCATATGTTACGTTTATTTATTGCGGAACAGATCAGCGAAGAACTGAAACCGCCTGGCGACCGATAAACGTGAGCGGGTCTATCAATTTTCAGCGCGGATGCTGCAAGTAGACCTGTGTGTCAGGGGCTGCTCGGTAAGAGAGCAGGGCTGGAGCAGCCTCAGCACCAGTCTGGGAGGGATTTTTCCCAGCACCGCTGGGAGTGGATGGTATCAGCCTCCTCGCTGCATCCACCCAGGCTCTCACGCGTTTTGAACGCTTCACGAGCCACCAAGCGCAACCCCTCCAGGCTGTGGGAAGGGTTTTCCCTGATCTCAATCCACCTCCAACTCAAACCCCGAGCTCTGGTAATCAACAGTGTCTCATGCTCTACCACCTCAACTCCGTTCCACTGCATCCAAACTCCTTTTCGCACTGTATCTACCTGGCATTAAAGAAAAAAGCCTAACAAAGAAGAGGCTAAAATCCCTCCAGAAAAACACAGCTCCCACAAAGCCCGTAGGCAAAACTCTGGTGCTTAAATTTTCTTTAAAACTCAACAGCCAACACTTAAAAACTGCGTAACAAATCCACCCACAGTGCTGTACCTACAAATTGCTTCTCCTGTCTCACCCCAAGCCCAGCTTCTTTGGGAGCCACAAACGCCGCGTGCTATTTTGAGTCGTGTTGGACACACCAGTCCAACTCCGAACGAGTCAGCACCCAGTGATTCCAGGCACAGAGAGCCAGAATCACCAGAGGACTCTACAACATAAGCATCGGAGAAGCAATATGTTCTACTCAGCGTCTAGCAGAACAGGAGAGAGGGGATAGTTTCTCTGTGCAAAGCCAGGAGGTGAGATGAGCTGGAAGCACACTCGGAGGTAATGGGAAAACCAGGAGAATCTGCGAGAGCGCGCTCACCAAGCTGCTCGGTGGTGAGTAAATCCAGTTCAAAGCACTCTTTGGATTCCAGCAATACCTCACGATAACAACACGGCCAGAAACGCGGGTTTCTTATTCTCTCTTGTGTTGTAACCGTTCAGGGTTTGACCCTACAAGTTTTCTGGGAAATCTATTAAAAGCCTATTAAGCATCCACCAGCCCACTCACCAAAATCACCATGACGCAAGAGCATATGGTTCCTACCAAGCATGACTTCCTTTTAAGCCTGAATATCACCTTTTTTCCCAATAATGCCTAGGGAAGCAAGTTATCATGCGGGACAAGAGCAGTCACCTACTTTTCCCCCCATAAATCCTCAAAAAATCCTCTGAAAAGAGGAAAGGACAGAGGAAGCACTAAAGTTAGAGTCTTTTAAAGTATAAACTGAAGTATAAACCCTCAAGCCGCATTTCATTGCCATGAATAGGAAATATTTAAAAATAAAACATTATTTTTAGCCTAAGTGGTGCTTAATGATTCGAGAATAAAGTCCTGCCCCGAGACAGCGACGTCGTCATTCGCCAACGCTGAAGCAGCCACGTCCTGGTCACAGCGAACACCAGCTTACGGGGAGCACGCGAGAAGGCGTTTGGGACCCCGCCTCCAACACGCAATTAAAACTGTCCCCAATTCAGCCAGAAACCAGAGAGACGGTACTCACGGAGCATGAGGCAGATATAAGACTTAGGTATTATCTATGAGGGTAAAATGCAATTCTACAGAAACTCCCATAACAGTTTTGTCGATCTTCTAGCAAAGGCTGTTCTGCGCAGGACAATTTATTTCCTGCAAGCAGCAACTGCAAGGTCAGGATGTATCATTGCAGCGGCTCAGACGGGTATGTGATTTACCAAAAAGGAGCTGTAAAGGAGGACAGACTGGGTTTGTGTCTTTCTGCTTCTTTACGACGCACAACAGCCAGCCACCTTAAGAAAGCAGGAAAGCAGGGTAGGAAAATAAATCCCTTCTCTACTGTCTCAATTAGAGATTTTTTTTTTTTTTGGAAGGGGGGGGAAGCTAAATTAACACGGAAAAAAATCATCAGAGTGTTGAAATATCTACAATTACAGCTAGGTTTTGTTTTCTTTTTAAACAGTTTAAATCAAATGCCCAAAGCGGCAGATGGGAAACTCTCTTCTGGTAAAAGTTGAGGCTTATATCCCCTACCAGAGCTCTCCACAAGCCCCGCTAGAAAACTAACGACAAGACTTAGCAAACAAGATGTTTAAGGTCATTATTCTTATCGAGAAATCCTGAACGGCTTAAAAAAAAAAAGTTAGAAACTCATTTTTCCTCAGCGGTAATTCCTCCAGCATTTCTGATCACCGTGAAGACAGATGAGGGAAGACAGCTTCCCCCCTCTCCCCACCGCGGTGTGGGTGAGGTAGGGATTGACTAACTGTGGAAAAATCCACATAATTGAGAAGACAAATGTTGAACAGTTATTTTATGGCTTGAACTATTCAAGGAAAAACGCGAGCCGTGCCAAGAGGCCAGACAGCCTCATTGTGTGGAAGTGTGAGCATGCAGGAGCCCAGTCCCATTTCAGAAGTGCAACGCTTTTATCCTCATCCAGGTTGTGCCTTGCTGGTTTATCTGTTTCTGTAAGCGCCATCACAAGCTGTAAAAAAAAACAAAACACAAACCACTAAAAGAAAAAGTATCATCTCCCAGCATTATGTGTACATAGAGCATAACAAAAATATACACACAGGCTCAGTAGCATGACCCACTATTAAGGCTGTTTGTTGCTTCCCACGAGAAGGCCTTATTTTCAAGTTGCTTAAAACTATGAAAAACTCAGGCTCAGGATTCCCAAACTTGGATGTCCGCTTCCAGATGAATTTAAAAAAAAAAAATTAAAAAAATATTAACATTTCAGCCAAAATATCTCAGCCATTTGAGAACAATGCTGTTTTTTCCACGTTAAGACTCTCCAGTGGCCTCAGGAGCTACAGGACCCCAACGCTTTCACATTAAGACACACAGAATTCAGAGGGAGATGGAAAAGCTAGCTCCCCAGAAGGGGAGCTAGTTGAGCAAGAACACTGGAATACTGACGGGCGGTTTCAAAAGTGAGGATTAGACATTCAGAAGGGGAGATTAAAGATCGACTCAATAAAAGCAGCAGAATGAGAAGGAAGCCAAGTTGTAGAAGAGATAGGAAAGAAAGAGCTTGAGAAGGTCAAAACAGAAAATAAGAAGTTGTTTTGTCCATCTCCTGCTCTAACTCGGCTCAAACTGTCAGGAACAATAATGATCTTAAAGACATCCCATGACAGGGACTTCCCAGCCTCCTGACACAGGCCCGTTCCCTGCTGTTTGGAAGGATTTTCCTGCTCCTTTTGACCTCAACTCAATCCCACTCCTGAAAGTCTTCTCTCTCCCCTCTCAAACCAGCTGGTTTCACTCTTCAAGAACCTTGCATTCCCATCTCAGCCTTCTCTTCTTCAAACTCAGCTACCTCAGCAGTTCATCTTTCCAGGTGGGTCACACTTCACCGTTTCAAATCACGCTTTTGCCGACCCTCTGGCCCCTCTCCCCGGGTCCACGTCACCTTGGAAGAGTTCTGGTCCAGCCTGCATGCTGTCCCCTCCTTGGAGCCAAGCATAATGAAAAATGTATCTACACAAAATCATATTATTTATAGCATTTTGCAACCTTTTAAGGATACGACAGGGCTGCTTCAGTGTTTATTTACCTGGAAAATTTGCTGGTATTCTTAAAAAGAAGACTGGCTTCTTTTTCCGAACAACACTGGCTTCTACAGAGCCTTTTCCACAATATCACACTGCTGGTGCCTGGCTAAGAGTTGACCCAATACACTATATTCATCTTTTATTTGATTAAACTTCGCAGAGGAGTCATCCTTTGCAGGTAGCGCGACTGAATTTCACTCTAGTTTCTCAAGACCATTTGGAAGATGTTCCAGCATCGCTCCCACCGCAGCTGCAGCCTTTCCCACCTTTGTATTCCCCAGGAGTCGAGTAAGCGCACCGTGTACTTCCCCATCCACGCGCTTCACAAAGCTGAACAGCACCAGACAGACCCACGCAGCCCAACTCAAGACACACATCCATTCCAACTATGAGCAGCCAGTTTCTAATTTCTGAGCACAATTAACCAAGCGACGTCACATCTATTGAAGATTATTCATTTGAACCCACGCTTCTATACGCCACTTACAATCTCATGAGATCTCATGAGACAGCACCGAAGCCATTCTCAAGTCAAAATGACACCTCATTCTTTTCCCCTACTCATAAGGCTCTTCCACAGAATAAGTCCAAACTCATTGGACTCGAGTGACTCTTACCAAGGACTTATGTGAGAGCCACCGCAAACTCACCATCTCATCGATAATTTACAAACAGTTTGTTCTGTTGTAGCAGAGTTTGACTGCTAGAAACCACCCCACCAGAGCCTGAAAGGGAACACAAAGATGCTCTACACCTTATTCTTACCTCTGCTGTCAGCAACTGTCCGTGAAGCCCACAGGCAAGACACCTCACACCTCGCTCCTGCTGTTCCACATCACCCAACACCGGTAAAATTAGGCTGTCAGCCTCCGTCGCAGAGGTCCCTGTGTAGGTGTTCTCATCTGGCTGCTAACCCAGGATGGAGACAGATCCATACTGTGGTAGCTTCCCTGGGTTTTTTCACTCTTCTTTTTAAGAATACCAGCAAATTTTCCAGGTAAATAAACACTGGAAACACTGAAGCAGCCCTGTCGTATACTTAAAAAGGTTGCAAAACGCTATAAGAAATACTATTTTGTGTAGATACATTTTTTTTTTTCCAATCTAATGCAAACTCAGCATAACCTTGGTTTTCATTACACAGCTCCTACAAGCAGGCAGCACAGGCAGGGCTTACTTCCTTGACAGATTCCGAATATTTTGGTTTATCCTCATCATCCAGCACAAGGCTGCATTCCGTACGGACTGCATACAACTCCAGCCCTGCTCTGAAGAAGTAAAAGCTTCCTCCCAGACCTTCCAACGATGGCCCTCCTGACAGTTCTTACGAGTGTATTTTGATTTTGACAGCTTCCTTGGCAGATGAAACACTATCATCCCCAAGCCAGAAGGAAAAATAAAAAAATTAATGGTTAAGGTTTATTTTGGATGTTCAGTAAAAGAGGGTTTGAACTCCTTTTAAAAAGCCACAGATAAACCAAACCTTATCTATCCTTCTGAACAGCAGTTCGTATTCTTTTCTTTTATTTCAGGGACATGGTTTAGTGGTGGGTTTGGCAGGGTTACATTTACAGTCAGACTCCATGATCTTAAATGTCTTTTCAATCTAAATGATTCCATATTCCTTCATGGGCAACGGATGAGATGACCCTTAAAGGAGCCTTCCGACCCAAACCATCCCGTGATTCGTTACACCAGAGCCCAGCCCGCACCCATTTCTGTTAATTACCAATGCTCAAAACTTCTGCAAACCAGACCCCGCGATGCCAAGTCAGATGGAGAAGGGAATTGCTCCCAAAAAAGCTTGGCTAAGATGGGTTAGCCACCATCACACAGAGCTCCTGGGCAAGAGCAGAGAGTGTTTTATGCTCTGAGGCAACATCTATCTGCTGCTCCCACCGCAAAAACCTCTTATAACCCCTGCCTTCCTCACTAAATATTTCCCACACCTGGAAGATATGAGGCAGACACCTTACAGACAGTTTTTGTCACCCTGCATGCGGAATTCAACCCCAGAGAGACTGAGTCCTACGCACAAAATGAGGCAGGATCAGCAGAAAACAGCACGCGATTGTTTGAAGCCTAGAAATAGGCACAATAAGTGCCATCCAACCTCAATTTTAGCATCCCCCAACTTCTGAGTGTCCACATCGAGATTAAGTATTCCACTATTTAGATCACTCGTGACAAAAAGCAATGTTTTAACACGGGTGTTAATTTTTCCCCTAAGAGGGGTTAACTCCAACTAGAGAGCATACAATAAAGACTGAACATTTCCCCCATAAAACCGCAGTCATTTCTATTCTGTAAAAGAAGCTCGAGAAGCAAAATAAAAATCTATCTGCATAGTATGAGGTCAGTCAGACTATGGACGGTTGTTTTACATCTGAATATTGAAAACACATGCTTCTCTGTAGGTTTTTAGAAAAGCGGAACCTGCTGGTGCTCAGCCTTTCCCAAGGAAAGCCGCACACCTTCAGATCCCAGTGACCAGAGGACTTGAGCCATCTCAGAAGTGGGTCAAAGCAGTGCAGGATTGTAACTCTGTATGATGAAAACATACATTGTTTAGACAAAACGATGAACGGGGTTTTTTTTTTAAATTTAAAATTTTATCTTTAATCATTTCCTATTTACAGACTGATCCTAACAATGAGGTAATATATCCACAGCCCCATTGGTTTCTGTCTCATAACTCATATGTATTCCATACACAACGCTAATTAGTTTGTATTATAGCAAAAATGTTCTTAATAAACAAAAACTTGAAACGACTTCAGGGTTCCTTTTTTGATTATGCAATAGCCACATAAAATAACCTTTAGGAGAAGCACTTTACTGCACATATACCACCTGGGCTATCTGCGCCATGGGCTTGTGGTTGAACGCTGCCCTAGGAGAGACGAATCACATCCCTGCGGTGCTGCAATTCCTGGTGCCGTTTTCAACGAGTCTCTGCATCATCAACAACACTTTCACTCGCTTTCTCGGATTTGACAAGAATACTGCTCTATGTTCTCGCTGCTGCTCTCCATACATGGGGCTGCCAGTCTCAGGTGGGGTCTCTAAATTGCATTTTGATGGAAGAACACCAGGTTAACAAAAATCGTACCATCCAACTGGCACCAAAGAGCTCACTCCACCTCGGAAGCTCATGTGCCATCCACTACGACTGAGTTGACACAGGGGCCTTTATTTTGCAAAGCTATTTAAAAAAAAAATAAAAGAAACAAAAGATAAAAATAGATAATGCTTCCATTTCTGGTTGGTTTTAGAAATTTTACTTCGACAAGAAAATACAAGTGTTACATAACCATGTAATTAAAGCATCATTATGACAGACTGTTTACTTAAAATGAGACATTTTGGTTAAGAACATCCTGAATGTTCACTCTGTATACAGCATTCACTTGACCAGCAAAAGGATTTAAACAGTGGTCTGGTTTTGCAGCTTATCCATTTATGAACATATTTATGCTCTGACATAGATTTTTTTAAATGAGCCAGAAGCAAAAGAATTCATCCTCGACGGTGTATACCAAATGCAGAGCAACCCGGTAAAAATGCCAAACACTACAAATTTTGCAAGCTACCAATATTTACCAGCCGTCACGCAGTACTATATTCTCATACAAGCATGCCACAGTGAGAAAACAACATCTCTATAAGGGTAAAACAAACAGCATTCAGAATTTCTGAAAGCATTCTTCCAAAATTATTGCACTAGATTAGATTGCCTCATCAACAGGGCCAGAGGCCGTTTACACTATTTTCTTTCGTCCTTTTTTTTTTTTTTT
>VZSF01007901.1:16709-37957 GCA_013398295.1 Chionis minor | reverse complement strand
AATTAATGATGGGAAAATTCTTACGCTAATCCCCCATCTCTCCCACTGCTAGCAGACTCCCGAGGCTGGAAAAAACCAATATCTCCTGGTCCCCTGCTTCTACTTCACTCATCAGCGCAAAATACTACGCTCGGGAGGTTTGAAAAGGACCCTGGGTTATGAGCAGAGCCATAAAATCTCAAGGACAGAGCTATACCGAAAAATCGAAGTTACAGAACGACATGAGACTCCAATTAAAACTTGGATGCATCGCAACGAAATCGAAGGATGGGACTCATCTGCGCAGGGTAGATGTCTGCCAAGCAGCCACCGCCTTGCGAGCCCAGACTCGCTTTACGATCGGTGGGGGAAAAAACGGGATTTTCTGGGACACGCTGGATGCTTCGGGCAGGCTGGAGGGATCACACCTGAGCAATCCCCGCGGAGCAGAGGGAGCTGGGAGAGACAGGCTGGAAAACGGGTGTTACGGGGACACGGAGCTGAGCAAGGCGGGTGTCCCCCAGCCCGCCGGAGGAGAAGGATCGACTCTTCCGGAGAGCACCGCAGCAGGGCCATTTGCTGGATGCCCTTTTCCAAACCTCCGTTAACTCCTCAGCACTGCCTGTCAGCCCACCAGTGCAGTAAAAATAGATACCGCCAAGTCAACCGCCCTTCGAAAAGTAAAGTTTAATCATTTTTCAGCCATTTAACAAACACAAAAGAATTTACGCGGACCAAATCAACTCGAGAAGTAAACTTTGCATAATTAATCGGGACGCCTCCAGTACTCGTGCATCTGCAAATGCACAGCTACACCAACTGGCACTCCAGGGAAAGTGCCTCCGGCCACCTCGAAGGGCTGGGAAGTGCAAATATCTCAGCTGAACAGAGCCAGAGCTGCCAGGGAAGGGAAAAAGCAGGCCTGAAGAAGAGGTTTTCTGGATAATAACATTACCCAGCTCCCTAAACTCTGTCTCATTAACTATCAGACATTATCAACTACTTCTGAATTAAGCCGTTCATTTATCATAACACCAGACCAAGCTAAAGGCACCGAATTAGTTGGAGAAGGTGGCAACATCCAGAGGAGATCAGGGAAGCGGAAGTCGAGCTTCCGCAGAAACAGGCGATTCGATGGAAAATTTGATTTGAATAAAAAGAAATACTGATGCAGCACTTAATGAACCTCCCCCCTGCCTCCCCCTAACACAGACGATGCCATTATCACTCAGCACTGGGGAGGAAAGAGATTCTGAGTGCGGGGAAATTACAGGCCCGTTATCCCCGTCACCCCGACGGCATAAGGGTGACAGGAGGCTGGTAGAGCGCCCCAGGAGCCTGCAGACAGTTAAGCACAGGGCATAAAACGGGACGCACCAAGGGAAAAGTAGCCCCTAGAAAATATTGCTAGGGATTTCAGCTTTTCCAGCGGCAATGAAACACCTACCCGTTTCCCCCCTGCAGCCACAATACCCTAGAAAAGCCCCCCTGTATCCACACCAAAAATGAGGGATTGTGTAAAATCGGAGAAAACATGGGAGTGCGCTTGCTCGGCAGCGATGAAGCCAAGCGCCGAGCGATCCGGTCCCCTGTCCGTAAAAGCGGGGCTATTCCCCACCTTTTTCAGACTGCTTCAAGATCTCCAAACAGACACACTCTGCACGGCTGGCAGGGTTTATTCTCGTGATTTTAGGGGAGTGAGAAGCAGAGGCAGCTCGGCGTTTTCTCTTCCCCCAGGATCTGGCCTGCAGTCAGCACTGGGCAATCCTCACCGCTCCTTACTCTGAGCTCTCCGGAAAGCTTCCGCCTTTTGAGAAAGTCACCCGGAGCTCTAAAGAGAGCTGACATGAAAACACGAAGAATTTTGCTCTAGGCTTCATAACAATCCCTAAGACAAACAAAACTGGCATTATTTGCATTATTTGTGAAAAGGAGGGTTAAAACGCGTTCTCAATTTCACAGATGTTTCAAGGCTTCATTGCTAGAAAAAGCCCGGCACGGTCACGCAGCAACGTGACAGTACAATACGCATTACCTTCAGGGTCCCAAAAACATAAGGATTTTGGGAACCTTCCCCTACCCCCAACAGAGGGAAATGGGACACAGACAGTATATTTTCCTGATGAGAAACCAAGGTTTCACAGAGAATTAGTAAACATGCTTATGCTTCCCACCTGTTTTCTATTTAGAGCAAAAAAACCCCAATTAATATGATTTTTTTCAACAACAGTTAATAGAAGAAACTTAGGAAACTGAGATTTCTAATTGAAAATGTCTTTACTCATACGAGGCAGAGGATCAAACTATGACAAGACCACTAAGCTTACTTTCTCCCACCTGCGCAAACCATTTCTTAACAACCTTAAGATTAATAAACAAAGACATATTCTGGACATTTCATCTCCCTGCTGGATTTAGCCATGTATCCAAGGCACACACAAGAAAGCCATCCTCCTCCTTCACTCCCAGTTGGAACGGAGCTCCCAAGTAGTACTTCACGTTACACGACTGTTAATACGGGAACCCCCTCGCTCTGAGCAGACGTGCAGAGAAATACAAGGGGAAAAAAAAAATATATAGGTCCAGGAAGAAGCCGATTTAAGATTATCATTTATTAGCAAGTAAAAGGACATTTACCTTCTCAGTGGTTAAGTACAACACAACCCAAGGATAAACCATATGGCTCAAGCCTTTGTGCAAGGGAGAAAGCTGGCAGGGTTCCACGGCTCTAATTGAACTATTACCATATTGTAAGAAATGCAAAAGTCAGAAAGACTGGAGGATCTGCTCTCCTAGGGACAGTTTATGTCATGCGAACAATTAAGTCAGTAACAAAGCATATTTAACAGGATGGCAATTCCACCATTTGGATACCAGCTCATTTTAAAGAAAATACATACTCTCCTAGTTCAATATTGCACTTAATTTGATCCTACATTCAATGCCACGAAACCTTCAAAAGCCAAATTGTTTGTAGTGAACAACACAACGCTTCTCCTTTAGTCGCTGGCTCAAGACTTCCATTTAGTTCATAAGGAGACACACAGAATAAGAATGCTCAAGTGAAGCCCAGCAACACATAAAAGCTTACCATAAAAACTGTCATAAAACTGAAAAACGCGAAAGATCAAGCACAAAATTAATTTTGTACTTTATGCAAATAATCACCAATCTTTTCTTTCAAAAGGCAGGCTCGATAAAAATAAAAATATACCAAGAGTTATACGCGCACAACAGGATATGTAGTGCAACACAATAAAACAACCAGGTCGTGAATGGATAGAATCTGTAGTGGTTGTTCACAAACCTTTACAGTATTCGCTTGTTAATTTGTGGGCAAAAAGCAGCGCAGTTGTATGAGGAGTGAAAAAATAAATCGCGATCTTACATAAAAATAGGTCAAAATGAGTCTCCGTGAGTCTTGTTCTTACCATTCTGTTCATCCAGCTCGTTCCCAATTTCCTGCCCCATTTGCTTCTGTCGGGATATGATTGAAGAAAGAGCATCGAGTCCAGCATCTTGCTCTGCATGAGAAAAATATATAAAATCACATGAAAAAAACCTGCTGATACGCCAGGTTACTTACCATGAAAGATGTCAAAGTGAAGGAAAAGATCTACTCTGTGCTTAAAGAGTTAAAATGTGTGAAGAAAAATACATTAATAGAACATGAAAATGAATCCTTAGGGCAACAGCACTCTTAAAATAATGTGAATGATGGGCAATTAATTTGTCTGCTCTGGCTGGGACATTTAGCTGAGGGTCCCAAAAAAAAAAAAAAGAAATCCAAGAATTCAACATTCAGTTGTTATTCAGTCATAAACGCAGGAGATTTTCTGGCGCACACATAGAGCTCCCTGATTAGCCTTTTTAAATTTTCCAAGAAACTTTTAACATGAATAAAAGACAAACAGGTGATGCAAACACCAAAGAATTCAAATAGATTTTCAAAGCTGCAAGAGGATACAGAGTGCATGGAAGGGAGCCTGAGACAGAGGGGACGTGGAGGGAGCAGCTAAAGTTTGATGTTCTCCCAATGGTTCCATGGACACTCCTTTACCAAGATCCGTAGCGCCTCCGCTATCCCAGTTGGCAGGCACCACGCCGTCCTTAGCCAAAATGGGCAGCTCTCCTTGCCCAAACTCATCAAGACACAGAACAAGAAGAGATGCTGGACTGTCGCTGGTCTGACAACCTGCAAAGCTGCGATGCTGCGCAGAGCGAGACCTGTCAGCCGGCTGCAGTCCGAAAAATCCTATGGGATGGCCAGAACCCCTTCCCCTTCAACAGGGAGCTGGTCTGGCCCCCAGTACCTCTTTCAGCCTCCCCAAGGGACACTCACGGTGTAGTTAAAAACTGGAGCTTGAGGTTTCTCCCGGACCACCCAAACCAGAGTTCGTACCATTCTCCTGAACTGCAGCTATAAATGCAGACTGAAGCGGGCCTTATCTGGAGACTGATTTTTATTTGATCACTTCCAATACTTTAATTGCATAGAAGTTACCTCATTAACCACCTGATGTCCTCAGGCTGAGGTTTTTTCCCCAACACTTCCAAAGTTAAAAATTCCTTATGAATGCTGAGGACCAAAATCTAAAGGCCCTTTTTAGATCAGTTAATCCTTACCTCGTTCCAGTTTAACAACGTATCTAAATGCACCCCAGCCTGAACCACTACACTCCGTGCAGTTAATGAGATCTCCACTGCAAACCAATACCATGAATATGCTCAAAAAAAAAAAAAGCTGGGATGATATTAAAGCTGTAAGGTCTTCGAAAATTTGATTTAAGAAGATCCTTCCAGTTAAGGATATTGAGAACACCATAGAAGTACAGCAAACCACCACCTGGAACTATTATGTTTGGCAGCTCCAGATAAAGCTGCAGCACAGGTTATTGTACTGACTTTCTAGAAAGGGCTCCTCTCGGAGTGCCAGCGATGCTTATAAAAACCAGACAGACTCTCCTACCTTCTATGATCCTCCGCTGCTGCTGCCTGAGATCGCCAAAGCCAAGTCCTCTGGTTTCCTCAGGTTCTTCCAAGAGCCACGGGTTGGTTACACCTCGTTTGACCCCTCCCGTCATTAGGCTGGATCTGAAAATAACTTTGGTAAATAACTTTCAAGACAAAACCCGCTCATCCTATAAGGTGTGCTTGCAAGATCAGCTGACAGAGACGGAAGTGTACGGATTTGTTGCACTCCGTGTGATTCTCTGCAATCACAGAAGACATTAGCCAAAAAGAATCCAACAATCTCCAACAACAAATCCATCTCGCAGGCTCCATAATACTGCCTACAGGCGGTAAAGGAGGAAGAGAAATAATTTTGCAGTGAACAATTAAGCTACAGGGTGAAACGTATGTTGTCCATTGTATAATATATTCATATTAAATATTGTTTGCATGTAGGACACACAGCATTCAAAACTCCTGCGGAAAGAACAGGGTTCCTGGGAACACACATATCATCCATGTATTTGCCACTGCGATCTAAATAAAGTTCTAGAAGCACCAAGGTACAGCCTGAAAACTGCCAGCAGTAAAAGGATTGAACCATTAATACAGATGCAAATCAGATGAGACTACTAATTGTCTGCAATCCTGACCAAACCTAAAACAGACCAGGCTGCATTTCAACAAGGGCAGATGAAAGTTACCCAGGAACTCTCCTGCATTTCCTAGTCCGGCATCAACACGAACAAGAAGCCAGCACACACACTCTTAAATGGAAGAGTAATCGAGTTACGGGTTTTCTTTTAAAAGAATTATGACTTGAGGTTATTCGCATTATAGACACTTCCCCAGTTACAATGGAAAACAAGTTTTTCATGTCCAAGGCACATAAATTCAAGTAGTAAAATGAAATGCCACTTAAGTATTTCTCTCAATACCAGAGTTCTGGTTTCCGCCTTTCAGTTTTTCATTGGTTTCTCCTACAAGAAAAACATTATATGACAGACTGTGAGCCACTTCAACTCAAAACTGCAACTCAGAGTTGGGGTAAGAGTCACCGTGAGATTGGTTCCTCAACAGCAGTACAGAAGTCAGAGTTTTTGCTTTCTGCTTCACTTTTTAAAAACTCCGTATTTTATACTTATTTTACCTCTGCCCAGTTCTTTCCCAAAGCACTTCCACAAACAAAACAAGAACAAAGAGCATTTTTAGGATTTTGCAAATTCTCAACATTTTAAAATTACGTTTAGACCTAAACATTTTTAATTTTTTTTTAATTTTTTTTTTTTTTAATTGAGTCCAGGCCCCTTCTCTGTGTGATATACTGAAACGCTGTATGTACACACACGCTTGAAATCATTTTGTGGTCAAAAGCCTGTATCAAAAGCAGTGAATTCTGCACGAGTATGAGTGGAGCTGGGAGGAGTTAACGCACCCCACCGATACGCGGTTCAGCTCCAGCTTACAGCAAAATCCAGAACTCCCGTCCAGGAGTTCCTTGAGGAATTATGGTCAACTAGAGACATCTCCTGGCCACGAGGTGAATCAACACTGCTGAAAAATCGTCACCGCCTGAGTTTTGGGGCATCCATAAACTACAGGCACCCTTGTCTGTGCGTGCCACACCATGTTTCATATCACATCCACAGTCAGCTGAATCCGAGAACACTTAACCTCTTCTCACTTAAAATTTTAACATATTCATTCAATTTCATCTCAAAGTAACGAATGTCAGAATTAAAAAAAAAATAAAGACAATATATACCTATATATGTATATTTTTTTTTTTGCTACAGGACTAAAAAGCACTTATTGTAAATCACATCATCTCACTTAACCATCCCGATGGTGCTGGAACACCAGGGCAGAGCAGAACCAAACCCAGCCAAGCACCAGCCGGCCACCACGGGCAACATCTGAAAGAGAGGAGCTGGGATTCTTCCATATTCCAGTCCTTTGCACCTCCACTAAAACTTACTACTCATCAAGGCAGGGAATCAGGCTTGATTAGACAAAGATCCACACCCCTGAAATAGAGTTTTACACATTACCTATCTTTCTTCAGTGCTTTGGGGGATTAAATACACTTTTCTATTTTTCAGCCTCACAACGACAGCTACCAGGTTCACAAACCTGAACACAACGGAAGCACAATTCGGAAGATGCAAAGATCATTCCCCAGTTCAATTAGCCAGCACACAAAACCTAGGGTTAACAGCATATGACTAAATGACTTAAAATAAAGCAAACAGAACCTAAAGCCCTTCTCTTGCTGAAACCAGCGCAAATATTTCTGCCTGTTCAAAAAAAGGCCAAGGCAAGCAAATGTGAAATAATTTGCGCTGCTCGCTCTCCCCCTCCTCCCTAATAATCTGCCCTATTCTTGTCGGTTGGGTCATGACAACTGGTCCGCTCGTGACAATAATCTTTTTGACATGTTTGGTAACTACCTTCCCACACAACACAGCATAACTTCCTACTTCCTCTGATCTTGCCATGTTTCGCTTTGGTGGTGTGAAGATTAAAGCTTATCCAATTAGCCACCCACTGCCTCCGCCAAGTTAATCACATAAATCTTTGAAACCGTCACAGAGCAGTGGAGTGTGTGGATAGCTTTTGATTATAGGAGCAGATTTAACTAATTATGAGGCTTAGCAATGCGCCCAAGTATAAAAGATGATGGGGTTTAAAATCAGGGAGCTATGTCACTGCTTAACAAGGGAGGGCTTATCTTCCAGAAGGCATTGTTTCACTGATAATTCTTACAGAACTTCCCAAGTAACTTAGATTAGTCAACCAGCACTTACTTTAGACCAAGGCCACACATCAAGGCTTGCGGCTTTAGAAGACCGATCAGCAAGACTGAATTTTAAACAAAACCTGGGTCATATGACAATTGGTTGCACGATCACTTGACCGTTCCCTTCAGGATACAGTTGTACAGTGGGGTCTTTGAAGCGCCCGGGACACCTTGGCTCAGCTTCGCAGGTCAGCCCCCAAAGCACCGGCCAAGATGCGGGAGTATTCCCTCACTTAGGATTTCATCGCTCACACTGGCAGGCAGTGGATCTTAGGAAGCTCCAAGCTAGTAAATAAAACAAGGATAATTTTAACATACAACCAAAAAGCTCTCCAACCCCAGGAGATGCTGCACAAGCACAAGCGCTTCCAAATCCTCTCCAGGTACCTTCCCAAGTGGAGGCTTCCCCATAAGAACCGCTCCCGATGGGAGGCCTACAGAAGGGGCAGCGTTCCCTGTAGCTGGCAGAGGACTTCCAGCACCACCAGCACAGGAGCCAAGAGCAGCGTATCTCACGTTCAAGGAAATGCCGCATTGCTCTTGACACCATTTACCAGCGGTTCGGTTAACTGGTCCCACCGGCTTCAACAAGCGGAAGCTGCGCAATCCAGCTGCCCCCTGGGATGTCAGACAGCCAATCTGCAGAACACGGCTACTCCGCAGCACCTCTGGGACCGTGAATTCCTGCCCACAACACGGGCACGGCGGCTCCCGATCCCCTCGTGCTCCTACAGGAGAGCGGCTGCCCGGGGAGGAGCGGCACAAAGCAAGCGACAAGCTGGAAATGTGTTTGCGCCGTTGTTCAGACACACTTATCTTGGGAATAACACGTCCAGTGGTAACGCCGAGTGTCTGGGTGGTGGGGTTGTGGCAAGAAACCATGCAGAGGATACACCCCTACACCAGGGAAGCATTCCCAGGGAATGTTACCTTCATAACAACGTTTACACTCAGATTTTATTTCACAGCAGCCTCAATTTCCTATGCAAACCCTCAAAATATACACCACAATGAACATTTCCATTGGGGATTAATCTTGCTGTCAAATATTACCATCTTCTTTCTCCATCATCCCTTTACTTCCTAGGCAAGATTGGACATAGCACAATACTAAATATATTATAATATATTATATAGTCGTCATCGAAACAGTCTCACGTCTACGTCACGCTTGCACTCTTTGGGAACGAGTGAATTATAAGAAAGGAGAATTCTTTCTAAAAAGAAGCTGCCTCTTGTATAATTATATACAGAGAAGAAGTGAAGGGGCAAATCTGCTCCTGCGAGACTCTCCGTCCCGTCCACAAAATGATCAACAAACCCCACCGCCTGCAACTGGCACCTCCGTACCCGAGGTGACACATTAGGTGCCGTAGCGCCGGGACAAGACGCAGCGCCAAGCTCATCCCGGAGCGTCTGCGCGGCGGCGGCAGCCGAACTCTGTCCCAAGCCACAAGCAACAGGGACACGAGCCTCCAAGCAGGTCCCAGCTGGGCGTTCGTGCCCTTCGACAAACCCAGCACACCCACGCCAGGGTAACCCAGCAACACTGCCGGTACAGAAACCACCTCGGGCAGGAAACTTCTGGTAGTTTTGAGCAAAATTAGGAGGCAAACCATAAAGCTCAGCCTTGAAAGCTGCCCTCCTACTGACATTTCTTCTAATGAGTGTTAAGCATTAGTAACAGGCACGCAGGCACAACCCGAAGCACACCACCTACAATTATTGTGTTTGACTCACTTTTCTCTGTTTAAGTATCCTTTCTTTGCTATTCCTTATAAATGCACATATAGGCGGTTTTCCCATAAGCCTCCCTGACTTCAGCGAGGTCTTTAAGGAACCTCTGGTACGCTCTGAAGGGAGAGAAACACAAACTGTGCCTTGAACTCCAAGAAGGCTTCATTATCTTGACAGAATCCTCCTTAAATTTGGGGTGGGCACACTAATCCTTGGGGTTTAACAGATGCTGGACACACTCACACCTGCACAGGCTGTAACCTATGGAGTGCTTCCAGGGGCTCCAAGGCAGGACGGGAGATGACCCAAGTACGGAGAAACAGTTTAGTGGATGAGGAATGTGTTGAGACAATTACAACCATGTTGGCTCACACAAAGAAACATTAATGCCGGAAAAATCCTGCCCCAGTCCCTACATTTGTTGTCACGACTCACGCCTCCGGCGTTCTCCAGCAGGAGTTTCTGGATGGACAATTCACCTCTCCTTCCACCCAGTCCATCCCTCTCCTAGACACAAGGTTAATCGCACTCCACATCAGCTGCAGCCCAGGGGGCTTCCAGCAGCAACCAGCAGGGAAGACGGAAAGCAGGAAGGAATTTTAAGCACCTACTGGCTTATTGATCAACGTCGGGCACTCGATGCCTATTTGGCATACGGCAAAATGCGTGTTTGGAATAAGACCTGAGTGGCTTACGTCTGACAGGAAAGTATTTAAGCAGGAAAAATGGTAACCCACGCGTAAAACAAGCAAAGAATAATACGGACTCTTCTAAAAGTTATCTAGGGCAGCTATTACTTAAAGTGTTGTGTGTCCCCCAGCTATCAAGAGTTTTCTGTATTTTTGAGACTACCAAAAAGAAACCAAGAAAGGCACAATTTACACCCAATTTATTCATTCACTGGTGATCGACACATACTTTTACGTGCTGACTACCCGGTCAGGCAGGAGAAGGAATATTCTTGATTCCTTTGCCTCCATAAATGTTTAATGACTCACAAAATTTTATCTTGTGATTTCCAGAAAGTCACCATTTCTCATCGCTTTTTTCCCTTCTTGCTTTCAAACAGCGTGAAACCACGGGGATTTCTACTCCGTTAAAGTTGCTGTTGGAATAACCTCCACAGATCTCTTTTCCAAGAAGAAAAGAGGGGAGAAGATACTGAAATTGCCTATTGAAAACCAATTAAAGAAAATTTAACTGACCCTGCACATAAACAGCACCACCTTTCCCCTGGAAAATTCCAGTTGCATCTTAATTAAGGCCGACAACGCCGGAAGGTAAACTAATACTATACCAAAGTAATGTAGCGTCCTGCCCTGTGTTCTGGCCCAAGTTGTCAGTTAGGATAAATACTAAGAGCATTAAGGCCACTGTACTTCACAATCAGAAATAGCTTTACAGCAGTTTTCAAAGGATGTAAAACTCACTGAATGGTGACCAAATATAAACGAAGATTAATTCTAGTAAAACCTTCACAGTTCCAGGCCATGGGGACAATAAATATGTGATCAGTGGTGCAAGAAGGTTAATGAAAGGAATGACTGCTGGAAAGCAAAAGACTTCTGAAAATGTGTGCTGTCACATCAGAGGTGGATTAGATACAGAAAACCAATACAAAACCAGAGAAAAGTGTCACTGCTAGAACTTAATCAAACAACATGCGCTGATTTTTCTAATGCAGTGGGAAAAGCTGACTTTCAGACTTCAGACACGCTGAAGACTGGCCTTTGCCACCTACTGAAATCCAAAACAGGCTGTTCCAGTAGCCTGCAATAATTTTAGAGAAAGCCTGTGCTGTAAGTAGCAGCTTAACCCTACCAGAGGCCATCTCCTGTCCCCACAAGCAGCATGGCAGGCAGAGGGACAAGCTCCTTCCCTACCGACCTACGTGCGGGCCAGGCCTGGGCAAGAGGGAAAGGTTTGACCTGCTGGCACAAGACTCGGGCCCCGGCTCCGTCTCTGCCCGCACCGCTGAAAACAAGACCTACAAGGGAGAGTATGGAAGGGGTGTGAAATCACCACGCCAAGAATAGCTGGCATAGTTTTAAGCATTTTTAATTAAAGAAGTTAAAAGAGAACTATAAAATTTCAAGCCTTGCAACATCAGCAAATAAATACTGTCTCTGATGCTATCTTGTGCTGGAAAAGACCGGTTTCCCCAATCATTTCTAACGGAGCTTGAAATTATCATGGGATTTTGATATTTTCCTCCCATCTGCCCCAACACCTTCGTGCCAGGGCAGCTCTAGGTCGAATCCTGGCCCTGGCTCTGCTGTGCAGCAGTAACACGCTGACGCTGCCCTGCCACAGCAGGGACAGCCGCGCTGCAGAAGCGGATCAGCTCACGGACCGCTCCGAGCGGGCAGCACACAGGAGCTTTCCCACATCATCAGCCCCCAGGGACTACTTGCTCTTTCCCATGTGTCGTGGTTTGGCCTCAGCCGGCACAAAGAACCACGCGGCCGCTCACCCAAACCTCGCAGCAGCGAGGGAAAATTGGAATAAAAAGGCAAAAACTCGTGGGTTGAGATAAAAAACAATTTAACAGAACAAAAAAAAAAAATTGACAAAACAACAGTAGTACTGGCAGAGGAATGTATAAATAGGGGTACAGTACCGACGCGCACCGACCGGACCCGGACCGTCCCCGCCCGCTCCCAAACTGGGAACTCCCCTCCCCGGCTAGCTCCCCCTAAATACTGGGAATGGCGTCACGTGGTGTGGAATACCTGTGCTGGGCCAGATATTAACCCTGTCCCTGCCGGAACCAGGACACCATGTTTTGGTTGACTCAGCTGTAGATATAAAAGCCAGCACCAACGCATCAACTGGATCTGCACTGCACTCTGGGGAACACCAAACCCAGACCAATTAACAAGTCGATCAAAGTCCACAGCTTTGCCACCTGCAGCAGGTGTTGCACTGACCACGTCTCATCACACAAAGACAACAAACCCCAAAGTGAAAAACCTGCTTTGGCCATAGCAAACACCGCACCGGGGGATAAAAGCAAGCAGAAACCCAACGTCTACACCGTGCTACTGAACAGACCATCACAAAACACGACTACACACGTGAATACAGAAAACTGGCAGTTAAACTTGGAGTCTCTCTTATACCTGGTCCAAGATACACAAAGTGAACAAGCTAGGAAAAAAAAATAATCATATTTTCAACAGTTATGGTAGAACACAATGCTCACATCACTACCTAATTTTTTACTACTCAATAGCTTCAAGCGTCTCTGCCTTTTTCAAAAGCTCAGCGCTGAGAAGGGATTGGTTCTCAAAGAATATTTGCCAAAAAAAGGCTCACGTTTGCTTTCAAAAGTGTGAGGAGTTAAAAATATGTCTGTTCTGTTCTAAGACTGAGGGCTGACAAAAGGTGACAAAAAGCATTAAGGTGCTGACAAAAGCAAAAAGGTGAGAGACTTTCTCAGGAGGGCTCTAATGCTCTCCCTCCCACAAATACCCTGACACGTGTGTGTATAAAATACAGCTCTGCGTATCTGCTACAGAGAAGGTCCGGTGAACACAGCGCGTTAGAAAATGCCCGCCACTTGGAAGGACAAGCTGAAAGATTTCAAAAATAGCTATTTCTATGGCACGTCCATATGGGAGGAGGCAGATCTCACCGCAGCCCGGGTCAGCAGAGGGGAGGAAGCTCTGCTCAGCCACACAGTACGGCCCAGAGCACGCAGGCGGCATTGTGCGGGTCACACAGCCTGGCCCACAGCCAGCCTCCTGAAACCCTCCCACACCTTGAACCAGGTGCCTGGGCCCAACACACAGCTTCCCGAGAACGTATGTTCACTTTTTTAAAGGTGTGAGGCTTTAAAACAAAGTTTTACACATTACAGTCCCTCCTCCAGAGTCATTTCATTGACCATGGAAATATAGCAAGCTCTGCAAACTGGGAGAATGCAGCTGTGCTTCCCTTCTGCACCGTTTTGCAGGACAGAAGATTACCTGAACCTGCAAAGGAAAAACTAGGAAGAGCAAGTAAAATCACCTGTGCTGGAATTCAGTCAAAATGGTAACTCTCCTACACAGCAGTATTTAGTAACCTGTGTGGGGTCAGGAGACAAGTAAGCCACACTCTGATAGCCGGGCTTCTCATTTTTTGCATGAATGTCAGATCAAAACCTATCATCAGGGAAGCACGAGCATGCTTCTGAAGTTGTCCATCAACACACACCACTTCAATTCTGACATACCACAGCCTTAATCCTGCACTATCGTGGTAGATCTGCTACCCATTTGCTTGCAGAGGGAGGAGGAAAAGGTAGCTCCATTTTGTTATCTGTAGCCTTGCTACCCCTGTTTTCCTCCCTCTCCTCCAGCAATTAATTCATTGGGCAGTTTAAACACATTGAAAGAAAAAGGAGCTTCAATCAACTTTTACAACACAGATGAAGAGGCAGAAGAGACAGAGCCTCGTTAGCAGAGCCTTTAGACCACCTGTAGCCGTGCAGAGCTCCAGGCTGAAGCCAGGATACTCTCTCTCCACCAGCGGGAATGTCACTAAAACACAGGGGGAAAGAGGAGGAACAAGGAGAAAAGACAGACTGGCTTATGCTGTCGAAATGGGGAACGGAGAGAGAAGCGTAACAAATTCACAGGAATCTCTCCATTCCACTGCTCAGCCTCAGCAAGCACTTTTTTAACTCGGTATTTTAGTGAGACATAAAACTCCTGGATGTAAAGTAGCTGCAATGAGCTCCTCAGCAAGACACGTGCATGTTCATGCAGAAACTGAAGCTACCAAAAACTCTGAAGTACAGCCAAGGGGAGCAAATCCTCGTGAGTGGAATTCCATAGGCAAGAGCTGGCGCTGACCTAACTGGAAATGGATAAAATTCAGAAGGCTGCTAACAAAGCGCTAGAAACAACCTGTCCTCCCTTATTCTACTGCACATTGAGTTTGCAAGACTGCAACACCTGCAGTAAACAGAATTACAGACCAAGTTTAAGCCTAAAGTGGTCTGTATGTTATGGACACAGCACCTGTGTGACCCCCACCAAATCCAACTTACGCACTGCTAATAATTTATGAACTCAGGTGACAGGCCTGGACTTCACACTCCAAGAGAAGGCTCTGCCTTTCTTCCTGCTCATACAGAGACCAGGCAGAAATTCCAAGGACCTGTTAGAGTTGACAAGTCCAACTCCTTCCACTAGAAACGGGCCACAGGAGAACTGCATAAGGAGAGCACAACTCAAAGGCTATTAACCATAATTATTTTTCCCAGCTGTGAAGGACACGCCAAAATGGGAATTTAAATGTATTCCATTTGAAGTCCCCCACTGACTCTTATGCAACACGATGAGCGGGGACTTTTTGAAGCTTAAGCCTCATCCTTACAGTTTTCTTTCCAACAGTTCACGTAGACCTTGTATGGTGGCACCCATCAGCCCAACTCAGTGACTGCCTCTACTGGATCACTTAGTATTACCTCTCCCAAGCAATTCCCTATTCCCTCATCTTCCCCACCTTTGTAGACATATATGACACCGTCGCTAAAAAACCCACATGATTTCTAAGCAAATGAAGCCACAGTTTGCTACACGCAGATGTAAATGAGTTCAATGGATGCATTTACCATGATCTTCAGCCATATTGAAAGCACAAATCCCATTGTCCATTAGAGGGGACAATACCATACCTCATCGCGTCTGGTTCTGGCCCTTCATTCTTGTAAGATGCCTGAAGCTGTTTCTGTCGTGTGAGAAGGTCATCCACCAAATTCTGCCTCCTGTCCCCCTCCAGCTGCGTGCTGATGACACTTGGTTAAGGACCAAACTTAGGAACACTGAACAACTTTAATTTTATTACATAAAATAATCCCGGTCATGCATTCTTAAACTAACCCAGACCTCCCGATCGTCAAAATTCAATAGTGATTCTTTTAACGCCATAACATCTAAGGGAATAATAGGTCACATTTTTCTGAATGACAACTGCTTATTCTAAATGCATTTCTGAAGTTTACATATCTTAAAAAGTTTTATACAGTGACCACAGAATGATCTGCAGGTCACCATCTCAAAGTAAGAAGAGAACTGGAAGGCTATTTAGTGCCAAATTAGCGTAAATATTAAGAATAGTATTTCACCCTCTAAAATCCAGCATAATTCCTCTTTCATTTATTACTAAGAAGTCCTACGCAGCTGATCTCTTCTGTAAAACTGACACTGTCTAACAGTACCGCACACATTCAGTGCAAGGAAGGATGAGTTTTCTTAAAAGAGCTCCAACTTAAACTGTTATGATATAAACGGGGCAGGCCCAAACGGAATAGAGCTTTTGAAATCAGCAGGGTGCTTCACATCTTGGTTCACTGCGGGCTTGTGACACAGACAAGGTGAGCCGCTCCAAGGCAAGCATCAGTTGTTTTTGCCAGGTGTTTTTTTGGTAATTTTGTAAACAAAAGTTTTTGTAAATTGTTTTTGTAGCTTTTGTAAACGAAATTTACTGCTGCCATTTGCAATCGATCAGCAGAACACCCCAATAGCCACTGATACAGCAGATAAACAATCCACACAGTATCTCTGAAAGACAGGATGCCCTGACTTGCTGCGGCTTCCACAGGGAACATATGTTTGCTTTTTTTTTTTTTAAAATTAATCTTAGTGACATTTTGAAGGACAACTAACTCTCCCCCAAGTTCTGTTCAGTAGCTTATGCAATAACCAAACGGATTTGTGTGTTTTCTGCCACAGCAGTAGTGTTCCTCTGCTCTCACTCCCCAGACAGGGAAGTTTTACCCCTGGCTATCAGCACAGCATGCGGGGGGCCCGTGCTTAGAAGGGATTTCTGCGATACTAAGCTTGATATTAAACATTCATTCATTAAGTCGGATTGCTGCTGGATATCTTCAGGGAGACGGACGTACTTCTTTGAGTCCTTAAGCCTGACTATCCCAGCATATGGAAAGAGCAGTGAACTCCAGCCAGGCCACAGGGTAATGTTCCCGGAAGAAAACCTGTGATTTCTTTCGCAGGTGTATTTCAAAGCATTCTGACAGCATTCTGAAGACACAGTTCCACAACCCCTTGGGTCAGTCCGAGTCAGGGCTGCCACATCCTTGCCCGCACCCTGCACAAGGCTTCAGCCTTTCTTGTTGCAAGTGCTGGCACTCCCACAGCCAGCCAGCCAGCAAGCCGAGGGAAAATCACGGAGCAGCAACGAGTTTTCTGCTAGATCTTAGCTCACAACCCAGCCGCTCCATCAGCCATGCCAGCACAGCGCACAGGCAATACAGCGGCAGCTCTGACATTATTCAGACCATCTTGTGAAGCTTCTCTCTGCCACAAGCGCGACCCAAGCCAGCCTCACACCCACCACAGCAGACCCCCAGGCTCCCAACTCTTCCTGCTCTACAGCTGCAATGAAAATATTAACCAGCAGCACAGACAAAGTCCTAGTGTCCTCTAGTCTTCTAAAAACGGAACGGGGGAAAAACCCTAACTGCGTGGCAGAGCAATTACAGCATATTTTCCCACTCTCCCCCCCAATACGGAAAGGTCGGTGAGCTGATGTTTACGCAGATACATTTGGTGTGTTGACACAGCCCGGAGCAGTAGGTCCCTCAGCTGATCGATCTTCTCTCCGAGATTCTGCAACAACGATCTGATAATCACATTGAGCTGAAGGGGAAGAAAGAGATAGATTTTTTTTTCCAGTCTGACATACATATTTGCAACAAATGCAATACTATTACATGCAGGTAACAATATATTTAACATCAGCTATAACCGTGTGTAGGACTCTATTCTAAATCAAGAAATTCTGCCCGAGAGCCACAAAGGGAACGATACAGTTTACTGGCTTGGACTGCTTGCAAAAGAATGAGATAAATAGTACTAGTTTCACAAACACAATTCTAATGCATTAATGCTGTTTAATATGGAGAGCTTTCTTTCAAGTCTTTACAAACACGCGCCTTTATATGGGCAAAATATTTCAGCACATTTTAAGATTTTTCCAGTTAGTTTTCCAGTTCTTTCCTCTGATCTTTAATACAAAATGGAGGCACCAGCTTCTTCTGCCACCAGGTTTCTTTCCTGGCTCCCAGGATCAGAGGAAAGCTTGCTACCAGCTCAGACATTCTTTCCACTGAACTCCTCCAGATTTTAAACTAAAGATCCCAAAGAAATTCAGATTTCCTCCATTCCCCTTCTCAGCAGCACCTGTAACTCCCGACTTTCTCACAACCGACCTGCCCAAGACTCAGACATGTCTGTTCTTACTAAAAACGCAGTTAAGTCGTTCCCATTCTTCCCTGCTGCAAGCAAGTTTACGGGAATCCTTCTCCTCTCTCCCCACCCCTTCCCAAGTCAGACTGACATTATCCTCTGGGTTTTTCCTCCTTAAATGTAATTTCTTTTCAGTTATGTAGAACATACTAGGAAAAAACAATGTAACTGCAATTAACTATGCAAGTCATCCTAATTAAGACTTTCTTTGCTTCTTGTTTAGAAGCTATTAGCCCCGCTGCGGGCTGCAATGGCGAGCAGCCTCAGCTGCTCTGCGTGATGAACTAGTGACAGAGGAGGAGTATTTGCTCTGACTCTCGTTCCTGCCTTCTCGGAGACACAGAAGCAGCAGCCAGACACCAAAGTCCCAGTGAACAGCTGCCATGCCGTGAGGATCCTGCTAGAGCTAAACTGCCCTGGATACCTGCACAGGGATGGAGCGGAAATTCCGAAAAAAAAAAATAAAAAAATCACCTGATGGCATCAAAAGTTTAAATCTCTCTGACTTAGCGAGACTTGTTCTCAAATGCTACCAAATACGACAGAACGCAGACACAACCCCGCTGAGGCAGCCTTGAAAGCAGGCAGCCAATGTGGAGAGCTGCAAAACCCCACCTTCAGACTGAAATGCCGAGCACTAAGGCAACATTTCCAAAGCCAGGAGAGGATATAAATGTTTCGATGAAAGGTCAACCCGCTGCATACCCTCTAGCTCAGCAATTAGGCAATAAAAGGTCTTTTTGTTTCACACATGCATTTCCTGCACTCCTGTCCAGGTGGAGAACGCTGCATTTAAGCAGCCCAGAACAACATAGTCACATAAAGGTAAACATGTCCCAGAAAGTCAGTTAACATACAGGCTCCCTCTGCTACTCCGGCCAGAAACCGCAGTGCTGTAACAACAGATTTCACTTCCATTAAAGAAAAAAAGAAACCAATGGAAGCTTGAAGATCAGCTCAAAAGAGCAGAGTTCACAGATGGTAAGTGCCACCTTGCAATCTTTCCCTGCAGGGTTGGGGGTTTGTTTTGGGTTTGTTTTTTTTTTTTCCCATTTTAAAATTTATGCTCAGTAATATTTAGCCATGCTAATGGCAAAACACTGTAAAAATAAAAACTTGTTTACACTCTCCCTACCAGGCAAATACTGTACAAAGACTTTTTCTCCGTTAAAACATTCAGGAGTCATAGAATATATGACTGCTCAGCTGTGGATTTCTCAACTTGCGTTTCTGTTATGAAAACAGCTCCCTCATTGTTGGAAACTTGTTTATAGTACAATCAAACGCTGCCAAATATCCATCTTTAACTGTTAATGGATTAAAGGGAAACTGCACTTGGAAAACACAGAGCATGGAACAAAGGATTTTATGAAGAAATAAGTCAACCATGTAATGTTTCCACAAAACACAACCCAGGAGAGTTACAGTACAAGAAGGGCTTCAAACAACACTAATACGTTTTGTTGGGGTTTTTTGGAACACGTCACAGATTGCAATGATGCCAATAGGGAACTTTGTCCTCTGTAAACACCAATGGATTAAGCAACAATCTTTTTATTAGTCTTCTATTGCTCGAGTACATGTATCCGCAGCATTTCTAATACTTCATCATCTTGAAAGCAGGGAGTTTAATCACCACCCTAAACACTCCTCTCAGTTCTACAGCTAGAGAAAATATTTCCCTCAAATCCCACTTATTTGGGCCTTGTGAAACCTCTTTTCAATTCGTGCCAAATTTGAGTCATTCATTAAAAAGTACTGATTATTGTACAAAGCCTACACAGTTTTCTTCAACACTTCTTCAAAGGAAACACTTCAAAAATAACATTTTATTTTAAAAGCTACCAGCAAAGAGACTGGCAAAGAAGATTCTGTGATCACGCAACACATCACAACCTATAAAGAGGGGCAGAACCTACAAAATAAATCTGTGGGGTTTTAATTATGCAAATCATTATAAAAGACACAAGGGCTTGCACGCATTTTCAGCTTGACGCAGTCAAGGGAGAAGTTAATGGCACGACACCCAGGGTGTGTGATCAAGCAGGCTGCTATGCTTCTTGAAGGGAAGGATAAGGCTTTTAGTCATAAAGAAAGCAGCCTCCTGAGAATCTCTTTATTTTTTAAACAGTAAGTGTGAAAAAGTGGAGAACATGATGTTCCTGGGTAAGTTCTAACTTCTGCTTCTCATCCATATTTAACTCCGGTCTTATAGTTTGCTAGAAAAGCTGCTTAAAAAGGCCGCAAAATTCATATTTCATCTGATCTACAGCCACTACAGAAAGGAAGCGGTGTCAGCCTCGTGCGGAAAAAGTATCTGTTCAATATTTACCCAGAAAGAAGGACACAGGAGCTCATGTGCATCCCAGCATCCGAACACAGCGGTGCTCAGCACGCCCACGGCTTCTCCTTTTCTCTTTTGGTAAAACCAGCATTACTGTACGCCTAAAGGACCCGTTACTGTCAAATCCAGGATTATTTCTGTGACGCTGAAAAGCCACCTCTAATTCAGAAAGTGTCTTCTAGCTTTCTTTATGGGAATCTTGAAGAATATACCCTTAACGTTAGGTTCCTGCCATTAAAGGCAGCTTTTAATCTGCGGGTTCCCGGCTGGCAGCAGTGACAGTGACCCTGGAGTCCCCCAGGCTCGGGGGGAGGGAGTGTCACCCCCTTCCCTGTAGCATTCCCAGTGAGGCAGGAAATTCAGGACTCGCAGCTTCCCAGACACATCTGCCTTCTGCAAACTGAACGCTTAACCACGGTTAAAAGCAACATCTGGCTGGAACCAGCTGCGCCGCCGGCCCCGGTACCTTGGCCGAGCTCTCCCCGTTCCTTTGGAACCGGTTACGCTCCTGGATCCTCTCGGCGACCTCCTGGGCGACCTGGCAGGCGGCGTCGTACAGCGGCAGCCTGGGGAGCAGAGGGCGCCGCTGAGCCCCGGGCCCCCCCGCCCTGCGGCCCGGCAGCTAGCGGCCTTTCCCTAAAAGTAGGGGGGGTTTGGGGGGAAAAGGTGCTCGGAAGGGGAAGGGGACACCCCGGCCCACCCCCTGCCNGGGCCGGGCCGGGCCGGGCCGGGCCGGGATGGCGGTAGAGGGGGCAGTAAGAGGAGGCAGAGGAGCAGGAGGCAGAGGAGCATGGTTCAGGGGGCAGATGCAGGGGGCAGAGGTGCATGGGACAGAAGTGCAGGGTGCATGGGGCAGAAGAGCGTGGAGCAGAGGTGCAGGGGGCAGAGGCGCACGGGGGCAGAGGTGCAGGGGGACAGGTGCAGGGGGCAGAGGTGCACGGGACAGGGGGACAGATGCAGAGGTGCATGGTGCATGGGGGCAGAGGTGCAGGGTGCATAGTGCAGGGGGGCAGAGGCACAGGGGGGCAGAGGCGCAGGGTGCAGAGGCACAGGGTGCATGGTGCATGCTTCTGCTTCTCATCAATATTTTAACTCTGGTCTCTGGTCTTATATTTTGTTAGGAAACGGCCTCAAGTTGCACCAGGGGAAGTTTAGGTTGGATATTAGGAAAAAC
>VZSF01007901.1:0-15953 GCA_013398295.1 Chionis minor | reverse complement strand
CCGTCCCTGGAGGTGTTTCCCAGCCGGGCAGACGTGGTGCTGAGGGACACGGGTTAGGGGTGGGGTGGGCAGTGCTGGGGTGATGGTTGGACTCCATGATCTTAAAGGTCTCTACCAACCTCAGTGATTCTGTGATTCCCTGAGGAATATGGCTTCGAAAGATGCAGGGGGCAGAGGTGCAGGGGGCAGATGTGCAGGGGGCCAGCTGAGGAAGAAGGAAATCCTCTATATTTTCAATTTTGCATGCTGGTGGCGAGCTTTGAACTCGGTGGCAGCTCCTCGGGGCACCGATGGTCTCTTGCACACACTTGCGCCCACTCGATGCCATCAGGGGACCTGTATGTTGCTACTGTGGTAATAATATTATGGTCTGGATTAAAATGTGCACCTATAAGCAAGGCAGCAGGGAAACCTTCAACCCAAACTGTGCCAGGGGAGCGTTGGTATGGCGGGCTGGAGAATAACTGGGACAGAGGAGACCAGGAGGGAGAGAAAGCGCAGGGACACAGCCAGCATCCCCCAGGATCTGGTATCCCCACTCCCTCAGGGACTGGGAATGCCAGAAAGATGCTTGGGTCTGGAACAAAACTGCATCCAAGCCCATTGCTTCTTCCTGATTTTCCAGGAGTCCTTTTTCATCTTCCAGAGAAGCACAAAATACATTGGAGGATGCAAAGAAAGGCTCAGCAGCTCAGTGCTTGGGCAAATTTCCTGGCCTCTGTAATTCCGTGAAATGACAGCTCTGAGTGTCCGAGCCGTTTGTTTCTGAGCGGTGAAGGCTGGAGGGACTAGATAAGTGCTGGGAAGCGGGAATCAATACTTGGCATCCCAACAGTGTTATCCCTGTGTTATGACATGTCAGGATCCACTCCAGTGATTTGCAAGTTAAGGAAGGAGTGGAGTCTCGTGGAAAAAATTGCTATTTGTTTTTTTCTCAGGGTTTTTGAACCAGCGTTAAATATCAGCACAACAGGAGACAATAAGGAGCCAGCGTGCCTGACATCCCAGTGGGGTTGCTCCTGGGACCGAGCCCTGACATGCAGCTTCCCACACTGGGTGGGACATGTCCCGCTGCTGCGTCTTCCCAGAGGGCTGTCCGCCCTGGTTGGCACCTCCCTGTGGCACAGGGCTCTGCCTTCCTGCCTGCCTGCCTTCCTTCCTTCCTCCCTCCCTCCCTCCTTCCTTCTTTCTTCCCTGTTTCTCCTTCTTTCCTTCCTCCCTTCTTTCCCTTTCTCCTTCTTTCCTTCTTCCTTCCCTCCTTCCTCCCTCCCTCATCCTTCGTTTCTTCTTCCTCTCTCCTTCCTCCCTTGTTCCTCCCCATCCATCCTCCATCCCTCCTGTTTCCTCTCTCCTTCCTTCCTTCCTTCCTTCCTTCCTCCCTCCCTCCTTCTTTCCTTTCTTCCCTGTTTCTCCTTCTTTCCTTCCTCCCTTCTTTCCCTTTCTCCTTCTTTCCTTCTTCCTTCCCTCCATCCTCCCTCCCTCATCCTTCGTTTCTTCTTCCTCTCTCCTTCCTCCCTTGTTCCTCCCCATCCATCCTCCATCCCTCCTGTTTCCTCTCTCCTTCCTTCCTTCCTCCCTCCCTCCCTCCTTCCTTCTTTCTTCCCTGTTTCTCCTTCTTTCCTTCCTCCCTTCTTTCCCTTTCTCCTTCTTTCCTTCTTCCTTCCCTCCATCCTCCCTCCCTCATCCTTCGTTTCTTCTTCCTCTCTCCTTCCTCCCTTGTTCCTCCCCATCCATCCTCCATCCCTCCTGTTTCCTTCCTTCCTTCCTTCCTCCCTCCCTCCCTCCCTCCCCGCTGCCACATGAAGTGGGTCACCCTGTCCCTTTCCCACCCTGGGCGGCAGCTCCTGACGTTCAAGGGTCACTTTAAACCCCTCCTGCCCCACAGTGTCCCAGCAGGTTCCCATGCAGGCTGTCCCCCTCGGGCAGGGCTGCTCCAGCCCCACGGGCTCCCCATGGCCATTTTCCTCTGGCTCCTGCCTTTCCCTTCCTTAAGGCAGCTGCTGTTTCCCTTCCCAAATCCTCAGCCCCATCCCTGGTCCCTGCCCATCCTGCTGCCTCCACCTGCCCTCCCCTGCCAACACCAATGTCTCTGTCTCCCTCATCCCCGTCCCGCTGTCCCACAGTGGCAGGCAGGGCTGGGCTGCCAGGCAGCCGCTGTGACGCTGCGCGGTGTTGACACTGTCAATATTTAGGCTGCGGAGGCTGTGAAGGGCTCCGCAATAACTGGCCAGCGGGGCGTGGGCACTGGCGTTTGCTCCATCCCAGCCCAGAGGGCCTTCCCCACAGCCAGGATTTGGCCTCTCCTGGATTTTTTTTGGGTGCGATTGATGACGCAAATCAACGCCAAGACGAACATCGGTACGGGTGCCCGAGAAGCAGCGGCAGGGCACTGAGGGTGATGTTTTATTGCCCTCATAGCGTGGGGCTGCTGCTGCGCGGCTGTGGCATGCCAGGATAACGAGCAGATCCTCGTCAGCCTATTTAGGGGTGGCTGCAACGCCCGCTGTGCTCCTGGTGAGCGCTCGGACCCGGCGGCGAAGCCCGTTTGGTTGGGGCTGGGGCGGCTTCTGAGCGAGGAGCAAGAGGATGGGGGGCTGCGGTGGAGGCGCTGGGACCGATGATCTCGAGATGGGCGCTGGGGACCGCAAAGGACCCACGTTCCTGGGCACGGAGCGGAGCAGCGTGGGGCAGCTCAGGGAGCGCTGCTGGCCCTGGCAGCCCCCCAGTGCGGGCTCTGTCCCCAAGGTGACAACTTGTCTCACCAGCCCCCTTTGCACGCCCGAATGGGGCTGGCTCCTCTCGCAGGCAGTTAGCATGAAACATTTATGGCCTTCAGCTGTGTGGCTCATCCGGAGCTGGCGCGGCCTCTGCATATTTAATTTTTTCACCATTAAAAACACATGAAGTGATGATCCGTTTTGCACCATCCCTAATTCACTTCCATCTCCTGTCTCGGAGCGGAGCGTCTGCCGGGGAGCAGGCAGGCAGCCGGGGGGGGGCTGTGGGATGTTTCAGAGTTGCTCCAGTCCGGCAGGGAGAGGCATCCGCTGTCCTAGAAAAAGCAAAGGAGGAGAAGGCAGCCAGCAAGGTCCGAGGGAAAGGCAGCAGGGCCCGCTGCTGTAAGGGCCTGGGCAAAAGGGTTTGAGTTGGAGAGAGAATAAATGACCCCTCGGCATTGGGAACCAGAGCGGGGTACAGCGTGGGGACCCCCAGGAGCAGAGCTGGGGACCGTCACTCGCCCCTTTGGATGAGGCGTGTGGAGCAGAGCCCCCGTCGAGCGCTGGGACACAGCCCCTCACCCCCCTCCCAGCCAGCACAGCACCCCGGGGAGCCCTTCGTGGACACAGCCCCTCACCCCCACTTCCTTGGGCTCCCAGCTTGCTGGGAGCAAAGGGAGCAGAGGGGTGACAGGACAGCCGTGCTGCTCCCGTGGGAGTTTGGCACATCGTGGAGGAGGTGCTTCATCCGGAAAGGAGAGGGTCCACAGAGGGACCGCTCCTGCCTGCCCCAGGACCGCTGGTGCCAGCAGATGCTCAGGGATGCGCCGCAGGCGCAGGCAGAGCCTGCAGGCAAGGAGGCAAGGCAGGAACGACCCGCAGTCGCTGTTGTCACAGGAGACAAAAATCTGAGTTTTTAAGCAAAAAAAAATTCTTAAAAAATTTTGAGGTACCTATAAAAAGGCCCACTTTTAAGTACAGCCTGAACGGTGGGTTCCCCAGGTAGCAATGTTGGATCGGTGCGATGCTGCTGGGAGCATCTCTCACTGGTTGGAGGGCACCTCTCCTCCAGCTCAGCTCTTTTGGCTGCGCATACAATGCGCGCTTCGCAATTCTGCAACGCATTTTGAGGCTAGAAGTCGATCAATAACAACCATTTCAAAGGGGGGCGGATTGGAAATGCTGAAGCACCACAACCGGGCCTGCAACAATCCCGTTTCATGCCCCCGCTGAGCAGCTGCGTACGTGTGAGGCAGTGGGTGCTGCGGGGAGCATGTCTGCGTCACCCCAAATTTCCCCTGGTGGTTTTGCTGGCCGGTGCTAAAGAAGCACTACAAACACAGCCAGCACAGCGCCGGCACACCCATCCCCCAAAAGCATCCCTAGGGGTGCGTGGGGCGGCTGCAGAAGGGCACCGCTTAGTCCTCGTGGCCCCTTGTCACCCGGTCGCGGCCGCTTGCTGCTCACGTGCTTCTCTTTCCGACTCCCCCGGGACCATCCAGCGGGAAGCGGTTGCAAACCCACGGGTTGTGTTGATGTTTCCTTCGTTCAAGGACGGGCCACTGCTGTGGCAGCTCCCTCACCCTCCTCACCCCACCCCCGGCACCCTCCCTGCCCCGTGACGCTGGCAAAGGGAGTGAAGCCCAGAGTGGGAAAATGAAGGTTATCCTTGGGAAAAATAAATGATTAAGTTGGCTTTGTGGTTGGTTTGATGGCTATCTCATCCCATGGGGTGTTTACATCCCCCCCCCTCCCCCCCAGCCTCCCCGCAGAATTGGGGCAGGAAGGGGGGGACAGAGGCACCGGAGCTGCTCCGCCCCTCGCCCTATTTACACCAAATAAACCTGCTGTGCCGGCGGGCTGGCACTCACCTTAAAAGTCAGGGCAGGTGGTGGGGATAGAGGGGACCCGGCAGCGGGGTGTACCAGAGCCTGGGCACATGCTGCAGGTGGGGCTCAGCCTGCCCCGCTCCCCCAGGGGGGCGGCTGGTGGCTTCTCCATGGCTGAGCCAGCTGAGGGCGATAACGCGGGCACTGGGCAAGGTGAGTGAGCTGCTGCCGGGGACAGACACGTATCTCACGCCAGGGAAGATGGCAGCAGGCTCTTCCTTGTGCCAGGGCCACATCCAGCACAGGAGAGGGGCCGGAGCAGACCCACATTTCCTTCTTCAGCGCCCCCAGCATGTCCCGGGGTGGGCAGAGCTGGAGCCACCAGCCAGCGACCTGCGCTGGGGCACCAGAGGCCGGGTGGGCTCGGGTTGATGCTCCTCAGTACTTCGGGCAGGGCAGCGCCCTTGTGATGTGGCCAGCTGCGAGGACAAGGTGAATTTGGGGACCGTGGCAGTGCAAAGAGTCCTGCTTCAAACTCAGTGTTCGTTTTAGCCTGGTTCCTACGGCTGCATGACCGTACCCAGCATCTGTCTGTCCTCAAAGCGGGGAGTCGGGCTGGGCAGCAACCAGCTAAAACAGCTGCCCATTCCCTCAACGAGAACTGAACCCGACCTGCTGGTTTTGCTGAACTTGAGCAGGGGCCAAATTGAACCGGAGAGCAGGAGCCAGAGCCAGCCTGGGAGCAGCCTGGGCACCTGGACCCCTCACCGTGCCACCAGGCGCTGCCACGCACGTAGCACACGGGGCCGGGGCCATGCTGTCCTCCCCTGCCCCTTGAGGCCAGAGCAGAGAGGTCTGGCTCAGCGCAAATCCATGCTAGACTCCCCATCCCAACTGAGCACATCCGAGATAAACGCATCAGAAAATGAATGTGTGTGCAAATCGACTTCAGCCTTGCCAATTAATCACTGCCCAGCAGAAGTCACCCATGCAGAGACAACTCCCGTCTCCTGCAGGGTTCGGAGCTGAGCTCTCTTGCAACTCCAGGGAAAATGCCGCTCACTTCTCTCTAGGAGGAGCTCAAACCCTGCTCTTCCCAGCCCAGGGCTGGCAGCTGTCACAGCCCTGCCATGGTCCGGTGTGCAGGAGCCTCCCCCGAGGGTCCCCCGGGGACCTTCTGACCCCAAGGGGCTCCCCAGATGCTCACCAGCCCCTGCATGGGGTCTCTCCAGGTGCATGGGGGTATGCGGGAAACGGGGACGCTTTTGCATCCCGCAGACCATCCCCACACCCTTGGTGCGCCCCTCTCGCTGCAGCACCTTCTCCCTGCACCTTCTCTCTGGCACCCGAGAGGCAAGACGGGGCCAGGTTTTGCAGGAGACTTTGGCAGGAGGTAGGAAGAGGGACAGCAAATGCCTGAGGCCGGCTTTGCCCACTTAGTCTGGGCTAGTAGCAGTCTGCTCGTGAGCTACCAGACACGGACAGGACATTGCCTCCTGCCACTCTCTGTCCTTGGGAGGGGACACAATGCAAACCTCGGCATCGCTTGGACCCCCACTTCCCATCTAGTCCCCCCTCACCCTGCAGCACCAGACTGGGACCGAGCTGCTCTTTATGCTCAGCGGTGTAACGCTGCTGTCCCATGGTCATCCCTGGGGGACATGGACTGTGCCCCTGCTGTCTGCGCTCTTGGCAGGTCACAGCTAGGAAGGGAAGTCAGGAGCTTTTTGAGGGGTGCAAAGCCCCTTACGGTGTGGAGAAGCAGCCCTGACACCCAGCTGGTACCTGGCCTCACGCTTCCCCGAGCCCCTGGACAACGGTTTCACCAGGGGACTGAGCTGATGAGAGCAAGTGAGGGCAAAGCGAGCAGCTCCAGCCAGGCAAAATCCTCCGAAAACCTTCCCCTTGCAAGGTGGAGAGTAACTATTGAAATACAAGAAGTTTCTGTAAGACTTCAAAGCGTCAGCCAGGGTGAAAAGCTGTCAGCTGGGGCAGTGAAGCGTGTTGAATAAAAGGTCTTTGTCCTACAGAGATGTTTGGCTCATCTCCAGTCACCATCGTGATCACGTCGGAGGCTGACACCTGGGACATCGACGCCTCCTCTGGTCTGGGCTGTGGACAGTTTGTGGATTGGGACAGGATGCCAGACCCGGAGCAACAGGCACACATCTCCCGAGACGTCCTCAGCAAGCCCCCGAAGGAGCTGAAGAAGCTGGCAAGAGAAGGCTACTGGGCAGCCAGCCGCGGTCTGAGAGCTCAGGTCTACCACCAGCTCACCCAGCAGGTCCCCTGCAGGCTCGTCACCCCAGACGCCCTCGTCTACAGGGATGTGGCGAGTCGGCTCTTTGGGAAGCTGAGCGTGAGCTCCCACCCTTTGCCTGAGTTCCTGGAAGGATGCTCCATGCCCACATACTGCCTCAACCTGGAAGGGGTCACTGCCCTGAAGAAGATCCTCATCTGCGTTGGCAACCTTTTCCCCGACATAACCTACAGCCCAATCCTCCCCTCTCTGGTGGCTCTGCTGCTGCACTACAGCGAGGACGAAGCTCAGTGCTTCGAGAACATCTGTCGCCTCATCGCCAGCAACACTCCCCACACCAGCTACATTGACCAGTCCTTCTTGGCTCACCAGGCCTCCTGCATGACTTTTGGGGATCTAGCCAACAAGCACTGCCCAGCAGCTCACAAACTCATAGCCGGCACCTCTGAGAATGTCTTTGAGGTCTACTCCGAATGGTTATCGTGGCTCTTTCATGACCTCCCTTTTAATTACGCCATCCGTGTCTTTGATGTCTACCTCCTGGAGGGGCAGAAGGTCCTCTATCGCATTGCTCTGGCCTTGCTGAAGCAGTACAGGCTCTCGGTGACCTCCGCCGAGCTGGAGGGGACCAACATCAAGGCGGACCTGCAGGCTTTCATGCAGAACATTGCTGAGCATGTGACTGTCGACAAACTCCTAGAGAGAGCCTTTGGCATCCGGCTGTTCTCCCGCAAGGAAATCTGGCTCCTCCAGATGGCCAACAGGAAGGCGTTAATGGAGAGGGGCATAACCATGGTGCAGAGCAGGTAAGTAGACCTCTCTGTTTGCCAGCTCTTGGGGCCAAGCAGACAAAAAATGAGTTACAGTGGAGACACAACACGGGGGGGAGCTTCAGGTATCTCCCGTAGCTTTGGCTCTGCTGGGTGCCTCACTGCGCCTTGTGGGGGACCATGTTAGGAGGCACTGTACGGTTAGAGCTAGCGATCTTCGCCGAAATCTTACAATGCAAAGCATGACACAACCTGATGCATGGGGGCCGCACCCCTAAAAGCAGACAGGCACCCCAGCTTGGCAGTAATGGGCGTCCTCCCTCGCGCAGGCAGTCCTTCCACCTGGCCGTGGACATGCAGAACTTCAGCTCCAGCATTGTAACGGCACAGGAGATGCGCATCATCTGGTCCTGGATCCCCGAGCGCTTTTCCCTCTTCGCCCCGCTGCTGCTCTTCTCCACATCAGAAGATGGGTGCAGCCTGCAGAGGTAAAGCCTAATCTGCCCATTGAGTCAGGTTGGGTTGGATGGGCCAGAGCTTGGTGGTGTAGAAAGGAACAACAGGTAGTGTCCATGGGGTACATCTGAGGTCTCCGGGGGACTCTCAGACTCAATTCAAGATCTTGAGCGTGGTCTGGGCCAGCGCTGGCTGTAGGGGAGAGAGCTGAGGCTCAGTCAGGTGGCAACCAGCAACTTGGCACTGCGTAGAGCCCTGCGGATGTGCTGTGCTGGGGCACGTCCCACGTGCCATGTCATGCCGTGCGAGCTGCGATCGGCCAGGTCCAGCCAGCACGCCATCCCCAGGCTCCAGCTCCCTCCCAGTGGCACAGAGCACAGGGCAGCTGCTGGACACTGCAGTCAGCGCTGCAGCTCCAAACCGAGCTGAAAAATGAGTTTACCATCGACTTCCTGAGCTGTGAAGCAGGAAAAGCTTTCCAGTGGGCTGAGGCTGCCTTTGCATGGATGTTTTCAGGCAGGAAACCCAAACCGGCTCCTCTGTAGGAGCACGTTAAGCTGAGAGGTTGCACTCGCAGAGCAGGCAGAGCTCAGGGCAGGGGGTACATCCTGCCACGGGGGAGACATCAAACCCTCTAGACGCAAGTTAAGAGAGCCCAAGTGTCATGCCCGAAGCCCAAAATTGCAATAAAAAGACCAGTGTCAGCACTGGAGACAACCCAGTGACACCCACTGCCACGGCCGCGGAGTGAAGGGTGCGGTGGGAAGCAGGGACATTCCCGCAACGCTCAGTGCCGGGGCGTTTCTCTTGGTCACTGCCGACCAGGAGGGGATGCCGGGCCATCCAGGGACCGGATGCTGCCCACGCCACACCGGTTCTCAGGGCAGTGTTTAAAGGTGGGACCGTGGTGGCAGTGCCTCCATGAACGCCACCAGCCTTCCCCGCCAAGCCGGGGAGAAGCGAGCAGGTGCCCCGCAGCACGGGGGTGCAGCCCCATCCTGGGAAGCACAGCCCTCCGTCTTTGCAAGGCAATGAAGGGGTGCAGAGCCCAAACTACGAAACGCATCCAGATTAAAAGCAAGTTCATTTGGTAAACTGCCCCCCTCCGTGAATCCTCCCCCCCCAGCCTCCCAGCATGGTGCCTGAGGGTAGGGTGGGAGGATTTAGCGTTTGGATTTATCTGGGCTATTACCTGCTTCACCAAGCAAAAATGATGACTTGAGGAGTCCCATAAGCCAACTCCTACTGTTCCTGCACAAACACTGAAGCTGCTCAAACTACACGATTATGAGTTTCTGCTGCTGCCCTTCCACAAACGCCCTCAGGCCAGCGCAGCAACAGGCTGAGAAGAGCCACCACTGCTCTCCACCGTCCTTTACGGCCTTGAGCTCACTGCCCACCCTGGCTCGCTGCATGGCACACTGCTCCTGGGTCTCAGGCCCCCACCGACCCAGCCTCCTTGTTCATCTCTGCAGGTTTTACGTCTGCTGTGAAGGCTACGAACCGACGGTGCTGCTCATAAAAACCACGGAGGGGGAGGTAAGCATTGCCCAAAGCAGAGCAGTGGGCTGTGCTTGGTGCCGATGTGGGGAAGGGGACAGGGTAGTTGACCCCACCGACGCTTCTTGGAGCAGCCGCGGGGTTGCGAGGTCCCTCTCCTGCCCTGCCCCAGGGTCTGTCCCAGCTCCCAGGAGAGAACAGACTCCATCTCCAGCACCAAGAGCCACGCAGGCTGGTCTAAAGGGCGCTGCTGGGGGGAAAAAGAGGAGGAGTCAGTGAGATGGAGAGAGGCCATGGGTGATACTCTGTTATTGCAGACTAAATCATGAAGTCCTTGCGAAGCAGACTTCCCTGAAGTCAGCAGATGCTTTGCCTGAGCCAGTGCATTAAATGCAAGGATCTCTCCCTGACTGCAAGAGCAGCCACACAAGGGAAATGGAGGAGTAATAAGGACAGCTTCTACAATATTGGAAAGTCATGAAATAACTGTGAAAAAACCCTCTTCTCAGGGACTCCGAGAGTGGCTCTTAAACCCATATTTTATCTCTCCGCTCTTCAGCAAACAGCAGAGGCGAGTTCTGTAAATTGCTCAGGCATCCCAAAGATTTATTGACCTACCAGTCCTGATTTCCTAAGCCTGACGCTTCAGTGTGGCGTGGAGATAAACACCCTGCCACCCCCTAGGGCCTTGTGCAGACAAGAGAAGGTGACTTAAAAACCCTTGTTTCCTCCATGTTTTAGCTCATTTTATTCCTTAGCTAGTACCAAAGGACAGGCACAATTTCCTACCTCTCCAGCCATGGTCAAGTCAAGCACATCCACGGCAGAGTCAGCCTGCCTGTGGGTGGAAGAACCCCTGGGACTGGTAGGTTAAAAAAAAAGGTGTTAAATGAGTTCTTTGCCATTTTAAAACACATTTTCCCTAAAGACTCATGAAACACGCGACCACCTCCACCGCTGAGGATAAGGGACTCCTAGACCCCTGTCCACAACGTGTGGCAATACCCTTCACGCGAGCCTTTGGCCCCCAGCGTTATTCCTGTCCGCTGCCAGGAGGCTGGATTGGGCTCCGGGGTGGGAGGCACAGCTCCTACTCCCAATCCCGAGCCGGGGAACGCACCAGCACGGCAGCACCGTCCCTGCTCGAGCAACCAGTACGCAGCTCGCTGCAGCCACCTCCGCTGCAAAAGAGCAACCTCCCAAACCTCCCAGGGTCTCCCCCTTCGGCACTGAAGCCGAGTGGACTCACATCCAGAGCACCGGTGACCTGTCAGTGCAGGATTTAGCCGGCATAGCAGAATTTCCGTCTCCAATTTCCCCGGGGGACCTCACAGAGCCCTTGCCCTGCTGAACACACGTGCGATGGTGGGTGCTTCTGGGGCTTGCTCTGGTCCCAGCCATCTCCCCCGCTGACTCTCCCTGTGCTCTCTCTCCCAAAGGTGTGCGGGGCGTTTCTCTCCTCCGACTGGAGTGAAAGGAAAAAGAGCAGCGCAACATCGGGCTTTTTTGGGACAGGGGAGTGCTTTGTGTTCACTGTAAGTCACATTTTATTTCTGGGTTTACACAAGTGGGTTTGTCTATTAGTTACTTTTTCCATCATGCCAGGTGGGTCTTGGAGCATCCTACCGGGATGCCAGCAGGGCAGCATGTATGGCAGGGCAGGTTTCTGCCCTGTTTGCTCAGGGCAGCTCCTGGATGGAGCACACCTAAGTCAGCCCCAGGGCCCCTGCAGAGGGAGCAGGCTGAGCTGGTCCAAGAGATCCTGGGGGTAAAGTTCAACATCCACCCGGTATCCCACCCGGTATCCCACCAGCATCCATACAGCAATGTGGCACTGCAGGTTTGCTCATCTCGGGCAGCGACTGCTGAAGACAAAACCAATTTCTAAGTCACAGGCACCTCCAGAGCAGCCCTGGCACCACCAGGACACCTTGTCCCCTCCCTGCCCCAGGTCCGGACCTGGCACACAGCATTTGTCCCCCGACCTGCCTGGCCAGGCAGCACCATCTTCCCCCAGCAATGGAGAGAGGCCCCAAAGAACACGGCTCACCACGTTTCTCCTGCTTTCTAGGTGCGCCCCGAGATGGAGAGGTACGAGTGGGTGTTAATCAAGAAGCCGGAGCTGGCCAAAGCCGTGCCGCGCTCACGCCAGCGGTCGCCTTCCCCCTCTCCCGCATCCCTCCTCAGCTCCTCCCCAGACGGCCGCGGCACCAGCTCGAACCGTCTCACCGTGCCCACACCGCAGAGGAAAGGTCGTCTCTCCCCATTTCTGGCCATCAGGCATTTCCTTCTGCCTTCCAAAACAGCCTCCATGTTCATGTCCGGGTCACGGGAAGGGATCATTATCGGTAATTACTGAACGGTGGGCACCCACCCACCGACACACTGCTGCTTTAACTGAAAATTTGTGCTGCCTGTAGAGGCAAAGACCTCCTGGTTTAGGATATGAACTTAAAGTCAGGGGAGATGAAGTCATCCCCCTCTTCCTCAAATTAGCAGGAGAGCACAAAGCTAGACAAGGGCAGCCAGAGGAGCTCTGGCAGCCAAGGGGGAGCACCAGAGCCCAAACCTCCTGGTAAGCTTTGCACCAGTGGGGCTGGTATGTCCTTTCCCAGCCCTTCCCCCTGCTTTGTGTGGGATGGAGAGGAGATGCAGGTGGGGATTGGGCTGAGGAAGGGTTGGGCACAGTCACTCGGGTCAGGCTTGGGCACAGGGGTCGAATCTTTGAGCCCCACCACGGCTGGGGTGGGTTCAGCAGAGGATCGCAGCAAACCAGGAACACCTGCAACCTGCAGCACAGTCTCTGCCTCCCTCCCAGCCCTCGGGAGCGGGATCATGGCAAGCCTGGCTGTGGGGATGCAAGGAGATTTCCTTATTCTCCAGCTCTCCAAGCAGTTTAATAATTCAGCTTGTGCTGCCAGGGTATTTTTCTTTTGCCCTGGTTGCCCTGCAGATAGCTCTTCGGGAGCTCCGCTTCCACGCTGACAATAGCGGAGAAGGCAGCTCAGGGCAGCCCCAGCCCAGCTCTGCGGCCAAAGGACAGAAAGCTGAGAGATGGGCACAGTCCTCAGAGACCTCGTCAGCTGGGCCAGAGTCCCTGCTTGGGCAGTGACGGGGGGAGAGCAGATCCCGACCGCCTTCCTTGCTTTTGCAGGTGGAGGGGGAGGCCAAGCTCTGTCCCTCGACGCCAACCTGCTCTGGGGGCGCACGGAGCACTGCGAGACCTTCGACAACCCTCCGCTCTGCCAGGAGAACTTCAAGGTGCAGCTCTTGGAAGTGTGGGGCTTTCAAAACGCCTAGGTCCCGTGGGGGACAGCCCCTCACCGCGTCACCCGTGGAGATGGGGACACCTCGCCATGCTGGCCGCCACCGCGGCGTGCCTGCTGCAGTCTCCGACAGCAGCGCCGCGGGCACGTCCACTCACCATCCTCCCCTCCACTGTCAGCCATCGCGGTGGTGTGGACAGAGGGCAGCGCGGTGCCAGGAATGTGCGCGCTGCATTTGGGGACATTTGGGGTCGTCTCCTGCAATTTAGACCCAGCCCACTCCACCCAGTCCATCCCAGTTTAGGATGCTGGAGGGGAGGTGAGGCTCTCCAGTGTTTCTGACACCCCCCTGGCCTGTTTTCAGCTTGGGTTTGCTCAACAGCAAACCAGTGGTCCCATAGCACAGGCAGATTTTATAGGAATTTTTGAGCAAAACCCAACACCAAGGTACAAAGCTCACCAGCAACCCTCTTGAACCATTCTTCCCGGTGGTCCCAAGCCTGGCACCACCCTTCAAGCCATATGCAGAATCCTGGAGCCTCTGCGGGTTGCCAGGACTCCCCCTGGATCCTGCAGTGATCACCATCCAACACAGTGCGAGAGACTCTTTCTGTCCGTGGCTGAAACTGCCGATGGGTGATTAGCAAGGTCCCACCTGGTGTTTAGACACCGGCAGTCAACTAGAACCCCCCAGCTGCGTACCTGCCTTGTCATTTTTGTATTAAATCAAAGATTGATGCTCACCAAAAGGGCTGATGTAAGACAGCGAGCAGTGAATACCTATGAGCCTTAGCCAATGTGCCCCGGCCAACGGGAGACGTGCCATTTTAAATCACGAAACATGAAGGAGTACGTGTAGCTCGGCCAGGCAAGGCAACCCTCATGGGAGGGCTGTGGGACGTAGAGATTCCATTCTGGCTGCAGGATGAGAATGTCTCCCACATCCAAATACACTTTGCTCTTGTGGTTTTCTCTTCCATCTATTCCACTTCTCAAGCTGTTCAGCGCAGGAGGTATCGCTGCCTCGGTGCCTGCTTCCAGCGGCGGCAGGAGGACATGGGCAGGAGCAGGCGATGGAGCGGGCGACGGCAGCGATCTCATGCAGCCCCAGTCACGTGGCAGATCTAGGAATTGTTTGTAGACCTCAGAGGGTACCCAGGCACGACGAGGAGGGCACAGCCCTCTGCGCCCTCATGCCTGGCCTTCGCCCACAGAGCTCAAATGAAAGAACACCGCAGAATTACTCTTCCCCTGCAATTAAAAAGCTCTGCTAGGGTGTCCTCAGTATTCCTTTCTTTCCATGGCCATGTACTAGACTCTGCCCAGCCAAAAGTTTCCCATGGGCGTCTCTCTCCTTTCCCAAGAGGCCGTTTCTCTCCACCCAGAGATGTGCAGGATGCAGGAGATGCCTGGAAATGCAAAACCCTTCCTTAGCAATCCATCCCGACCTCCTCGCTCTTCAGAGCGTTCCCTTGTACAGGGCAAGCAGGCCCCATCCAACGTGTTGAAACACCCGATGCTGGGGCTGTATCACGCAGGCCGTGGATGTCTCTGACGCGCTGGTGGAGCCTGTGAGCACCTTGGAGGCTGTACATGCTGTGCGCCTCCGCTATGTGCCAATGAGCGCTGTAAATCCCAATGGAATTCCAGTGCGCTTGTTGCATTCGCCGCCTGTAATCTGATGAGCGTCTTCGCCACTTCTGAACGGGATGCTACCGTCGCAGAATCACAGAATCACTGAGGTTGGAAGAGACCTTTGAGATCGTGGAGTCCAACCATCACCCCAGCACTGCCCAACCCACCCCTAACCCGTGTCCCTCAGCACCACGTCTGCCCGGCTGGGAAACACCTCCAGGGACGGCGATTCAAAGGAATCAACTCACGAATGGATTGTAAGCCAAAACACCTTTAATGTGCACCAGTGGGGAGAGCAGAGGGTCTGCACCCTACAAAATGCACCTCCACCGAAGTTGTTTTGCTCTCTCCTTTTATAGGGATTTTTATCTAATATTCTATATGCTCAGTGGTTAGTACCCGATAAGCAAGCAATTAAGTCATACAATTCTCAAGGTTTTTACAAAACTGCTCTTCAGATAATACAATCCTCAAGGTTCTTTTCCAAAACTTTGGTCCTTCAGATAATGCTGCCTACGTACCCAAAAGCATTCGTCAAGTCCATATCATACCCCTACAGAAGATAAGTTTCCTGTTTGCAATTAGCTCAGCTATAAACAAGTTACAAACAAGTTTTACAATATCTGCTTACGTCACACTTATGCTAACTGAGGCCTATTTATGCTAACAAGTCTACTTAAGCTAACAAGTCCTTAAACCCAGTGTCTCTGTTCCAATGGCGACTCCACCACTGCCCTGGGCAGCCTGTGCCAACGCTTGATGACCCTTTCGGTGAAGAAATTGTTCCCAATATCCAATCTAAGCCTCCCCTGGCGTAACTTGAGGCCTCTTGTCCTGTTACTTGGGAAAAGCGACCTTTCTTCTGATGCGTTATTCTATTACTGAATAAAGTTCAAAACTCTTGGAGAACGAAAAGAAACCCGAAACCAGGCAGGGGGAGCGGAGGGGCTGGCAGGCTGACGGGACATGCAGTGGGATATAAAGAGGTCTTTCATCCGTCATGGTTCCGGCTGGGATGAGGTTGACTTCGTTGGCAGGAGCCGGTGGGGTGCTGGGGTTTGGATTTGGGATGGGAATGGCGCACCAGTGGGTTCCACTGGTGCCAGGCACTCCAGGGCTCCGCTGCTCCTCGTGCCACCCCGCCAGCCATGCACCGGGGACACCGGGAGCTGGGAGGGGACACACCGGGAGCTGGGAGGGCACACACCGGGACACTCCACGCCATGTGGCCATCCCAGGCTGGGGAAGAAGAAGGAATGGGGGATAAGGGGAACGATGGCACTTGTCTTCCCCAGTCACCGAGCTACGCCTGACGGAGCCCGGCTCTCCCGGGGGTGGCTGAGCACCCGCCTGCCCGCGGGACACACACAGGGGCGACTCCCCCGTTGTGCTTTGCTGCCGCGGGCCGGTTGTCCCGCACCGGCCGCGGGTTCTCCCCGCTCTGCCGGAAGCACCGGCCGGCCCGGCCCGGCGCCGCCTCAGCCCGCAGCGCCCCCCGCCGGCCGGCGCAGGCGCGGTTG
>VZSF01007898.1:0-26096 GCA_013398295.1 Chionis minor | reverse complement strand
GGAGGAGTGCGTACGTCTCTAACATCCTAGAATGCTTTCAATATCAGAAAAGCTTAAAATAACTTTGGTTTGATTTTCATTGTTAGAGGAGAGAAACATATTTTCACATAGACATTAAGATATATACTGAGAACGTTAAATAACACCCTCCCCCTCAAACCTTTTTCTTCACTCTGTTCAAAATAAGTACTGAGAAAGAGTAGGAAGAGTCTGTCTATTAAAAAAGCCAAACACAATATCGGGCAGCAGTGGCACTGTAGTCTTACCATTCTATTACCTATCTACAACATTAGGAAACAAGCATGAGAGGAATATGCTTTTGAAAAAAAAAAACCCACACAAAACTCAGAACAGTGCACATTGGCTTACAATAATAAAAGCACCTACCAATGCATTCTGATTTCCTGAAGCCTTTTTTAAATTTCTTGCTGGCATTCCATGAAGATGACTAAATCTGCTCTGGAAACCTACAAGAAAGAAATACAAATTGATTTAAAAATATTTCCTATACCATACAACCAATAAGATTCACCATTACGTACCAATCTATCAATCTGACTTCAGTTAAACAAAAACATCTTAATATTGTCAAACATTGTACTGTGGAAACAAAGAGCACAGAATGGGAATAGTGAGAGAAAGGCTAAATTGTCATGAAAATTAACATTTCTGTAGCTATTCTTACTGCCATCCTGGTTCTATGCACAGTTGGCTGCAAATGCAGAGCATACTGAAGTACAGTAGGAAAGCGATTTTTGCATCACTCACAACTTCATTAGTACTAGAAAATGTTAAATCTAGCAAATATGCAGAGACTAAGTCCTCAGAAACAATTCCAAGCATCTGGAAAATAAGCCTTACTAAAGAATTCAATACATTCAGTGCACAGAGTAGTTTAAAGTGATTTGACCACCGCCACATAAAAGATCCGTATTTGTATGTGAAAGGAGATCCTTGTGGTAGAGGGAAGGTACAACAAAATTCTTTGGCAGCAAGCTGAGGTCAGACTTCTTCAATCTTTCACAAGGGTGGGTTTCTAGCTGTAAATGCAGTCTAACATTGGTACAACTAACCACCGGATACATTGGATCCACAGTTGTCTAAAGTATTTTAAGGGGGGGGGAATATTTTTTTTTTAAAAATAAACTCTCTTTTCTCAGTTACAATCTCAATTCTTGCTCTAAAGGAACTTTTACCTCTTCTCTACAAACAACATGGTCCATACATAAAACAAAGCAAAAGAGATGGTCACACTAGTCTTTGAATTAATAAACTTCTACAGAATTCTAAACATTATCACAGAAGCCAGGAACAAAGTGGAATATTAAGATTCACTTTAAGAAACAGTTAATTCTCAATGCAGATATTGAGACAACAAATAAAAGAGTAGGCTATAAAAATGAGCCAAGTTTTACACTTCCTGACTTTTCTAATAATTGACTTTTAAAAAATTATTTCTCTCTAATGACATCTTAAAAATGAAATAGTTCAAGGAAGCAAACTGATAACTCCAAGATCTTGTCAACATTTTACTTTTTTTTTTTAATAATCCACAGACTTCTTTCTGCTGTACCCAAGTGACTCTACAGTTTGTATTTGCTTGATTGCTACTTACCTCTCCTCCCTGAACGGGACATAAGAGGGAAAGTTCCAGTTAAAATACTTTCAAAGACCGGATCAGGCAATTCTCTGTCCAGTTCTGTAGAGTCTTCTTGTTCCCACCATGGAATGACCCCTGTAATTCCACATGCTCCACCAGATTCATTTTCATGAAACCAATCACTCTGCTCATCATCACCTGTGTAAGGGCAGTATCCCCCCCAAAAATGAGGGAGGAGCAGAGAAGATAAAAATCAGATGTTACCATCAATAAACACTGACAGGACCATTATTCCTGTTTCTTTATAGCTGTATAACAATTACTTGTATATAGCAGTTCTATTTGGAAAATGTTTCTCAATAGCACGACAAGCATTGCCATCAATGAAACCACATAAAATGTAATGTTTTAAAACCAATTTACCATAGTGAAAAACAATCATAAACTAGTTAATCTTTTGGCAATAACTGCAGGGAAATCCATTTAAGTTACTGCACTTTACATATTAACAAAAAACAAGCCTTAATCTCCTGCAGGGAATTAAAAGGTATAAAACTGTGAAACTAGTTCTTTGCCGCTGATAATGGTATATAATTAGCTTAATTTCATGATTTGTATGGCTAGTAAAAGGGGAAAACAATCATGAACAGATGTGACTAAATGAAGTTAATCTGATTAAGTTCATTTAGAAATAAGTTTTGAAAAAGTTGATTTTAAATGAAAACTGACAGTATCATGCAATTGTGAATTACACTGCATTATACCACAAAGCTGGTCATTTTTACTGACAATATTTATAGATGTAGTATTTAAATACCAGGATTTAAAGTCAAAAGTATGATAAGACTGAAAATCTGATCTTAAGCTTAGCTCATAAACACACTGGCAACTAAAAATAAATCATGTTTGTTTTAAAACATATTCTTTTATACAAACCAAGTAGTTTACAGAAGGTCAGAAAATAGCTTCATAAGACATGGCAAATTTCCTTTCTTACACCCAAAAATTAGATTTCAAAGGATGTGCTTGTCATACTTTAACCCCAGCTGGCAACTAGGACCACACAGCAGTTCACTCACTGTCCCCCCTACCCTGCCCCAGTAGGGTAGGGAGAAGAGGGAGGAAAAATACCCCAACTCATGGGTTCAGATAACGACAGTTTAACAGAACAGTAACAGAAGAGAAAAATAGGAATAATGGTAAGAGAATACACAAAATGAACTGATGCAATACACCAATAATTGATGCCCAGCCTGTCTTAAGCAGTGATAGTGGCTTGCTTCTCCCCACCCAACCCCCATATATATATATATACTGAGCACAACATCTATGGCATGGAACAGTCCTTTGGCCAGCTTGTCTTGTCTATGCTCCCTCTCAGCTTCTATGTAAAGCCAAAATAGTCCTTGACTTAATGTAAACATTACTTAGTAACAACTAAAACAATATGCGTTATCAACATTTTCTTATACTAAATCCAAACCACAGCATCTACTAGGAAAACCATTAACTCTATCCCATCTGAAACCAGAACAGCGCTATATATTTTAATTCTGCTTCAAAGAATCAAAACCATGCCTCACTATTTCTGCATATAAATTATTTGTTTGGCATTTCAATTTTTAATTAGGCAGAACTAAGCAGGACACACATGCAAGATTTATCAGACACAATTTTCAAGAACAAAAAGCATTCATGTAAAATTTCATTGCCACTCAACCCCACAATGGGAAAATACAAATAATTAAAACCCAAGCCAAAATCTGAAGAAAAAATAAAATTCAACACAGTCTCTCCAAATAAATTTTTGCAATGAAAAGAACACTGTGAGAAAAAGCACAAGTGAAAATGGATGTGAACATACATCAGGACAAGTACTTCAAGAAAATACAGAATAATTAAGACCCCTCACTAGTCACTTGCAGGTGAAATGCAATCCTTATACCTTTAGTGATCACTACTAAAAGCAAAATTAACAGAGGCTAGAGAACAGGAACTTTCAGATGGAGGAAGGGGAAAACAGAGGTGGAAAGAGATACATAGGTCCAAATAAGATTTAAGTTTCTTAGTGTTCCTTGACCATTTCAGATTACTCTCCATATTTATTCCAGTCCTCATTTATAGCTACATTTCACAAAGGCATTCACCATTAATTCTGTCCTCATTTCACTACAGCCAGGTATGGTTTCTTCGGAGGATGTCTGAGAGTACTGAATAGAAACAGTGGTCGTGGTAGAAGGAGAATCACACCTTTTCATTAGATTGATCTGTGGTTCAGAATTAAATTTGAAATCCTTTGGTTTGATTTTCAAAACTTTTACATAGATAAACTTTGTCTGAATATCTTGTCATAAGATGAGAGCTCTAGATACCTTGACTAATAAGAAATACTACTAGGAACTCAAAAGAAGTCTTGTTACACAATTCAGCTGTGAAAGTAAGTACAGAATTCTGAAACTGAGTTTCACAATCAGCTCAAGGACAGAAGCTTGTAAGAGGCATGCAATGCAGTCTTGGAATAAAAAGGCAGAATTAAAGACTGGGTCGGTGGACTACAGGATAAGGCAAATAGTGGCTATGGAAAGAAACTAATACCCTTGCTATATGCCCAACAACGGCTCTTTGGGAAGAAACACAAAATCACCTTTCCTTTTTGTGCAATAGGAATATTAGTATGTTCAGCAACCATCCGTTAAGACATCTTACCCGTTATGCTATTGGACACTTCCCTAACCACTTATGCTGCTTTACTGCCAAAGGCACACTTGAGATCTGAGCCTCAGGCTTTTCTCATCTGACAGCAGAATCTACGTACACCTGGGTTTTACCTTCCTTGTCTGTGTACTTTAAACAACTCTGAATCCTTTGACTTTTTTCAATGATATTATCACTTGAGATAAGCATGAACCTATTAATACTATCCTTATCCAGGTGAAAGCACCCACAGGCATTTTGTTTACCAGTTACTCCACCCTGCAGGCATGCCATTTTCAAAAGGAGTCAGGGAAGACCACTGCATTTAATCAATTCCTGACCTCATACATATAGGTAATATGTATACAGAGGCCTCCCTGCTCAGGAGTTTGGTAACCAAATACTTGGATTTTATCCTACTTGCAGCTCTCAAAAGGTAACACAGTATCCGTTGCAAACATGAACTTATGAGAATTAAAAATTCAAAGCAATGGTTTTTTACTTCAGAATACTTCAAAAGATTCTCTACACTGTCCTTTCCTCTTAGGGATGCTGATTCAGACAGGACTCCAGCAAACGATTGTATTCTTCCAAGCTACAGGAAAGGTAAAATGACCTCCAGATGTCCAGAAACTGATCTCTGAGCCCATGCATTCTCCTAGCCACATATTTAAAATACAGCCAACTTGTTTGTGGGTAATGCTAATGCTTCAAGGCATTGAAGGCTATCATGTGATCTCAGCTTTATGTTGATCTCTACCACTGCCATCCACATACAATATTTAAGATTTCAACTACTCAGGTCATATGCAACTTATGTGTTATTTCTTTTTCACCTGCTAAGACTATAAACTAATTAGGCACAACAGTTCAAAACTGGTGGTGATTACACCTGGCATTGTACATTCCATTTTTTGTATATCAAGAATGACACACTGACATCTGCAGCTACTGACATGCAATATAAGGTCCAAATCAGTTTCTTGCTAGAGAAGACAAAAGAATGGAATTCTCATATACTGAATCAGTAGTGAGTCATCTTCATAAAGGACACAGTAATGAATATATGTTTAATCATAAAATAATGAACAGCTATCTTTAAAAGCTTAGCCACACGACATTCCCTGACCTTCTCCAATTTTAACTGTTTAACACTTTATTAATATAATTTTCCTTCCTGTCTTAAAGGACATTTCAAGTGCTACATGTCATGATTTAAGAGGTCTTAAGTCAAACTTTGAATTTCCCCAAGTGCACTAGTAGGTGCAGATGGACTAGGAATGCAGAATATAGTGTTTTATTTGCCATAAAATTCACTACAAAATTCATTATAGAATATACTTGCAATTTGACTTTCTTCCCCAAACATCTAGAATATCAACTGGTGTTTGAATAACGTTACAGTTTTGTTAACACTGTGTTAAAAGCTTAACTAAAAACTAAAGCGTACCTATGAAGTGCCATGAAACTGCAGGTGATCCTACTAGCTAGGCCTACAATAGAGTTGTATTATATGTTGCAATGTAATATTAGACCTTTTGTTTCAAAACACTTCTTGCAAAAGTTTTCTACACCGGGTATAACAATGCTTACCATTATAGTTTTTAATAACTGCACTACAGCCGTTTATGAAAATGCTATTAGGAACAAAGGAAAGAGTAGGAAGACAAAGGAAAGTCACAGGGATTTCTGATATGTATGCTTCAGTCACTGTTAAATCACTTTGTTGGCAGGCTCTCCCACCTCCGTACTTGAGGGCATGAGGGCTTGATAAATGCATAGGATTTGGGGTTTTTGTTAACTATATTAAATCTTACCCCAAGGCTGGCCAATTTACAAACCTCTGAAAAAAATACAACCCGTAAGAATTCACTTGAGGCTTGTCAGTAGTTCAGCAGCTGTCTTCTCCACTGACTGTACCTGCACTAAGTATTTCCTGTGATCTTTTAAGCTTTTTCTGGCTAACTGTACAGGGTATGCAGTGCTTCACAGAAGAAAAACATTTGCCGCATTGGGATGGCAAATCACCGAGTACCAATTACTTCTGCCAGAAGTAGAGGAATAGAGCACAGCAAGAGAGCTGCTTCTGCCCTCTCACATGACCTAACGTAAGCACCTGGATAACTTGGGAAAGGAGGACAAGCATGGCTAGGCTCAGATGAGGACTTCATAGGAACAAAACAAATCAAAACAGAAAAGCTATGAGACTGGAACAGAGGCAGGCTGGAAAGGAAAACGGTATACAGTTCTTTAAAAAAGGTTAGATGGCACACCACGTTTTAGGAGCTGAGTACAGGATTTTCAAGTCTCAGCAATTTTCTTTTATCATAGCAATTGATGTCAATTAAAATATATTTAGCAATTAATCCACTACTGCCCCCAATTACAGCTACAGCTGGTTTTCTTGAAGCAAATTATAGAAGTTGAAACTCTTCTAAAGAAGAGTTTCACAGAAGAGTACAGTTACTGTGGTGGAATTTATTTCCATTTGTTTTATGAAACAATTTCGCAAAATACTAAAAGTTGCAAGGTCAGGCACTCCAAAATTCAGAACTAAATATTTAACCATTTAACTGACTGGCCAACTGCTTGAAGAAATTGCTGCTTCAGATCACTTTCTTTTCTAGAATGTTGGCCCCATAGGATGAATATGCTTTGGGAATTAATTAGGGTTTTATAAAGAGTATTTGTCTGTAATAAATGAGATCTGGTTCTTAATCTCAGAGACACAAAATGAAGAATGTTGCCCTGGAGAACAGGATCGAATTGTCCTCTGCTACCCAAACTTCTGAATGATGGCAGGCACATCATTTAAACCAAGTATTTCACCAGGCAGCATGAATCAATCTCTGGTTCTCCACTTGAATTAGCAGAAACCTGAAGTCAGAAGTGCAGAAAATTTGAACTACAAATGAGGTAAAGATGCCGATGTTCTGAACATATATCCTGGAGGAGGGACACTGGGAAGACAGGAATCAGAGTCTAGCTTTTAAAAACAGATAACAAAATAAGCCACTTCTTCCCTTAAAACATTTTCATTCTGCCTTCTTCCAGCCTTCATTTCTCTCACCTAGGCTTTTCCTTCAGTTTTATCAGATTTATTTTCTCCTTCATCCTTTCCAATTTTGTATGTGTCTTAGCTCAGCTATAAATTAATTTACAGAGATAAAATAATCTCATCTTACTTCATAAGGTGAGGACAAAGACAAAAGTTACTAGCATTTTCTTTGAGGCAGAATAGGTATTAATAGAAAATAAACCATTTCGATTTTACAGTAGGATCTCTGATAATACTTTCATGGAAAGTCTTCACAAAACCAAAGCTATAATGAAAATCTAAGAATGTCTGAGATTCAGTGTGAAGCTAATGGTCTTCTGATCATGCCAACTAAATAACTAGTTCAATGTAGAGATTAAAAGAAATAATGTTTTGTCCTGACAATATCCTTCTCAAGTTTAATCATTGCTCTTTTTATTTATGTTTCAGAATACTACTTCAGATCTAATGGTTTCTGCTCAAAAGTTACAATCAAACTAAATGAAGGTTCAAAAAATCAACCAGGCAAATATAAGAATTACAGCTTGATAGTAAAGAGCGAACACTAATAAAAGATAACACCACACCAGTGAAAGAACACTGTTGTTCACTGATCCCTCCTCCCTTCTCCTCCCACAAAATATAAAAAAAACCCCAAAGTGAGATGTTTTCAACCATATTATTCAAAGATTCAAATAATTTAGTTCAGGATTTAAGGACAAAAATATTGATAAAAATATATCAGAAGGGTACTTCAGAAATGTATGTAATTGCGAAATGTGGTAGGTCACCTTACATATAAATATAGAGAACAAAGAAAAATGCAAGTCAGAAGAGAAATTCACACAGGGAAGTAAAAGCAAATCTTTTTGACATGGCTCATTAAAATACTTTTCATCTTAAGTTAAAAGATCAATCTAAACTTTCAAAGACAGCCTCAATTCTTAAAAAACCCTATGTGCTAGCATAACTGAAAACAGATAGTCAGACTGGGAGGTACAGTTTATGTAGCACTGTTGAGCAAGGAACACCTCTGTTCTAAGTCTGAAAAATCATCTCCCTATTGTAATGTTAAAATAGAAGATAAAAAAACCAGAGGAGACTGAATTACACATTAGAGAAAGCAGGGAAAAAACCCACCCTTAAAAAACAAACATCCCTTTAACCTAGATCACTACTGTGGAATGGGCCGGAATGTGTTTTATTTCACACACTCAAGTAGTCTGTGGCAAACTGCATGAGAAAATAATCTCCATTACGATTCACTTAGAATTACAAACAGAAAAGCAAGTCTTAATCACCTGAGAGACTATTTTTGCCTCATTTTTGCATATTGTCAAAGACAGCGAGTTCTTGTTCTCATGAGCTAGGCACTAAGACAGTAGCATACTACAGGTAAATGTACTTAATGATGGTAATAAACACTAACCCTGAAGAAAAGTCTTATACTTCCATCAACAGTTTTATCACGTAAAAACACGTGAGAACATTATACATAATAAAGGAAAATTTTGAATTTTCACTGCATTTTAGATTAAAATTTTTCAGAGGGGACAGAATTTAAACAGCATGCATCTTTTAATCTTTGACTGATGAAAAAGTTGTTTGTTTGAAAGCACTTTTCAAACAAACTACTGAATGAAAAAGAACTATAAAATCCTGCCATATCAATTTGGAAAAAAAAGAAAGAGAAAAGCCACTTCAAAACCAGTTTGAGAAGCAGCCCTACGATCACAGAGTCCTGTCCAAAAATTGTAGCAACTAAGAATTAAAACTTAGTATAAATAATCTTTTGGAGATGCTCAAATTATAAGGAAGTTTATTATACTACAGACACTGCTTCTCAAGACAGCTTTTGATTAAGTCATTGATTCAGGACACCCCCAGTAACATTTCAAAAAACCCAGAAAGCAAGCTATACTGCAACTCATTAAAACAGTAATAGCAACCGAAAAATAGTAATTAACCTATGAAATGACTTGTAACGCTTACAGAATTTCAACTGATGTGGTTTGAGGGGTGGAGAAGGGAAAGATTGTTTCAATACCTTGTCTTCCCTCATCATTGGTAAACAAACCAGCATCACTGCTGCTCAGACTGCTGGATTCACTGTAACAAGAGAAAGAAACAGATCAAAAGAACAATTAATCTTTCAGTCGTAAAATTATAAAGAGACAAGGCTGTGCTCAAATTGAACTTCAGCCCAACAAAGATCGGAAAGAAAATAGTTTTTTTGTTTGGTTTTTGGTTTTTTTTTAATCAAACTGCAAATAGTTCCATTAACTACAAAGCATATTATTTTTGGCACATAAAACCACGGGAATCTAATGGTACCCTGAGAGTAAGCCAGATGTGACTGCAACGAGGTGCTGACACAATTGATGCATTTTATTATCTGCTTCCATCAAATACCCACTGCTTCTTTCTTATGCTGTGCAATTCAGCTTGATCCTGGAATGCCACTGCTCAATAAAATAGGAAAAGTCTCAATCAAAAGCAGCCTAAGCCTTCCTTTAGTACATGAAATATAAGAATCTGAAAATCGAACTACCTTTCTAAACATTATTTGCAAGTATTTTGGAAAAGACACTGCTTACGGTTTCATGACATACTACTTGGGAAGAAAGAAAAAAGTTTATAACACATGTAGCCAATTAAATCAAAATAAAGGTCACCCTGAATGTAAGAAGTATGATCAATGATCATAACATCAACAAAAAAAGCAAGGTACAGTTTACTTTTCTGCGACTTCCATCATGGCCTTAAAATTAGAATGTGTGTACGCAACATGCACACCCTTCTCTAAATTCAAAGACATCAATAGGTAAAGTATGTTGTTCTTTTCCATGTACACATTGTTGCAAACAATATTCCATGTGTCTCTAACAGTAAAACAGACTTGTCTTTTAGTAAGACAGATCACAATTTAGTGAGTTTTGCATAAAAGGATTTTTTGTAAGCCATTTATTTCATTTTCGTCGATAGAGTAGCTCTAAGGAAGTAATATTCTCATCAAAATTTAATCACATTTTATTTACAGTAAGATATAGAACAATTTGAAAAAAAAAAAGTCAGTTCACCACACAAACTCACATACAAGTTATAAACACTATGGCTACCCTCAATGTTCCATACAAGCTATTTATAAAAGCTTGTGGTCTGTTTACCTTTCTGCACTTATTCATATTAAAACATACGTGCAGTCCTATACTTGAATTCAACTGGTTTCAATTATTTTTAGTTACTTTATAACAATAAGTTAGGTTTATTTTTAATTAACTAGTACACTTAGGAAAACAATTTCCTTTTAAATGTTAACCTTTACAAAAAATAAGCCTCAATTTTTTTAAAGCTTGTAATATGAATTCTATAAAATTAGTTTAATTTGTGTTTAATTATAAATATATATTTGGGTTTTGTATCTTCCTTTTGGAGGCATACCAACAGGATTTGAAACACAATACGGTATCAGGAAACAAAAAGCAGTGAATTTTTAAAGAAGAGATTATATATATATATATAGGGATTATATATAAAAGAACATAAATATAATTTTTTTATATAAAAGAATAGAAAAAGAACTATGTATATAGACACAGATCTGTATTTGAAGATTAAGTTTTCTGAATCCTTGCTGTGTCTTCTGCTTATCCACATTGTTACTGTATAAGCAATAGTTATACTATCTTTTATGCATAACATAATCAGAACAGACTTAAGCACTTGCACAAATGCCCTAAGCAGAAGAAAGATGACAGGCATGCAATGAGATTGGAACCATCTTTCATGGGGGAGACCAAAACTTGAACTTCTAATGTTGCAAATCCTGGTAATTCTTTCTAGCAAGCATCCCATCCTCACTTTAATTACAACACAGATGGCTTTACTGCCCTTACATTTCATTGCACACAATTTTACATCATACATCTCAAAGAAAAAACATCCCTTTTTCATAGACTCCTCCTGTCCACTTATTGTTTATTTGTACTTTTAAAAAAGAAAGTTAGNCACATTGTTGCAAACAATATTCCATGTGTCTCTAACAGTAAAACAGACTTGTCTTTTAGTAAGACAGATCACAATTTAGTGAGTTTTGCATAAAAGGATTTTTTGTAAGCCATTTATTTCATTTTCGTCGATAGAGTAGCTCTAAGGAAGTAATATTCTCATCAAAATTTAATCACATTTTATTTACAGTAAGATATAGAACAATTTGAAAAAAAAAAAGTCAGTTCACCACACAAACTCACATACAAGTTATAAACACTATGGCTACCCTCAATGTTCCATACAAGCTATTTATAAAAGCTTGTGGTCTGTTTACCTTTCTGCACTTATTCATATTAAAACATACGTGCAGTCCTATACTTGAATTCAACTGGTTTCAATTATTTTTAGTTACTTTATAACAATAAGTTAGGTTTATTTTTAATTAACTAGTACACTTAGGAAAACAATTTCCTTTTAAATGTTAACCTTTACAAAAAATAAGCCTCAATTTTTTTAAAGCTTGTAATATGAATTCTATAAAATTAGTTTAATTTGTGTTTAATTATAAATATATATTTGGGTTTTGTATCTTCCTTTTGGAGGCATACCAACAGGATTTGAAACACAATACGGTATCAGGAAACAAAAAGCAGTGAATTTTTAAAGAAGAGATTATATATATATATATAGGGATTATATATAAAAGAACATAAATATAATTTTTTTATATAAAAGAATAGAAAAAGAACTATGTATATAGACACAGATCTGTATTTGAAGATTAAGTTTTCTGAATCCTTGCTGTGTCTTCTGCTTATCCACATTGTTACTGTATAAGCAATAGTTATACTATCTTTTATGCATAACATAATCAGAACAGACTTAAGCACTTGCACAAATGCCCTAAGCAGAAGAAAGATGACAGGCATGCAATGAGATTGGAACCATCTTTCATGGGGGAGACCAAAACTTGAACTTCTAATGTTGCAAATCCTGGTAATTCTTTCTAGCAAGCATCCCATCCTCACTTTAATTACAACACAGATGGCTTTACTGCCCTTACATTTCATTGCACACAATTTTACATCATACATCTCAAAGAAAAAACATCCCTTTTTCATAGACTCCTCCTGTCCACTTATTGTTTATTTGTACTTTTAAAAAAGAAAGTTAGGAAATCCTTTCAACTCCAGTATTTCAGCAACTTTCCCCAACAAAACATCCAATTTTGAGAAGTGTCATTCCTTTTTTCTTTTTTTTTCCCCATATTTTAATAACTTACTTTAATTGTGCAATAATTCTTACTGAAGGACTAGCCAATTCATGAAAACATAACCACTTGAAATCTTAAAAGTTACATATAATAATGTTTCAGGGTTTGCTTTTTATTTTTTTTTTTTAAAAAAATCAAACAATAATACTGGCATACCCACGGCAGTCTGTGTTCATTCTCCCCAGGCCACAGTCAAACAGGGCAGGGATTACAGCCGAGATAATTGCTACATGGCAGTCATTTCACTGAATAAATTCAAAACCTCTGGAATTAATACATTAATATCTAAGTACATGAAAGCTGTTACGATGGAATTTATTTCCAGTTTTAATATAATTTTGCACTGTATGTTTCCAATTCCTTCATTTTGTACTGAGAATTCCTCTCCCAGCAAGACTTCCACGAAAAAGGAAAAAAGCCACAGCCTACTTCTAGTCCTAGAAAATGCGGTATGCAAGCAAGAACTTGCAAGGAACAGCTCTGCTATCCGAAAAGCTTTCACAGCTTTATTTACACATTTGTGGAAACAAGCTAGAATTACTTTTTGTTATTAGTTGTTACTATTAGCAAACTGTCCCATACTTTGGTTTCATGTGAGACCCACGAGCTCTGTTTACTAACCAAGCCTGTCCCAGGGACTGGCCAGCCACTGTACTGGCACTGACTGGCAGGCAGGTGGGTGCTGGGTTTCACTGCTGCTCTCTTTCAAAAGGGGCAACGGAGATTTCTCCCCTATTTAGTCACTTAAAATGCAAACAACTACCAAAGCTTGAAGGAATTAAACATCATCCAGAACACCACGCATTGCCAAATTTGGCTGAAACTGGCCAAGCATCTAAGCATTGAGGATAAGGGAGACTGAGCAAAGGACAAGCTCTGATCACAAAAATCTAATCTCCAAAGGAGACCTCAAAGCCAACCTCACAGGAATTCATCTTTGGGATCACTTAGATGCTGACATTTTAAGAGCTTGAAGACTCCTCCTACTACTCCTGAACACTGCACTTAAAAGCCGCTTATTGTTGTGTCCGGTAGTTGAACATACACAGATATAAGACTGCAAAAGTAGTGTCACTTAGCATTTTTAATGTGCACTTCAAATACATATGTTATTTTAAGGTAATTTAATGTATACACTGAAAACTTCTCCGCACCAGTTTTAGATCCAAGCAATTTAACTCCCATTAAAAGTTATTACCTTTGTTTTGTTTTTAAAAAATGAACTTCTAAAAAATTAGTCCTTTTTTTTGGAAAATTATTAAATTGTGTGCACACAAATTTACAGAACTAGAGCAGCTTTGTATACTTCCTATTTCTCCTCTTCCAGCGAGTACTGCTGAACTGCGAGTATTATCCAAGATGCTTTGTTAGCTCTCCTTATGTTGTGCAATCTTACAAAACTAATGTTCCCTTTTAAAATCTCAGCTTTTACTTTTAGAACTCTTAGGAACAGTTTGCTAGTTGTTTCCAATTCTTCTGGCTAAGGCATCTCAAACAAGAGACACTAGTGCATTTAAGTAAAGTTAGTTTAAAATGAGTTAAAATTCTTCACACACAAAATATTAAGACACAGTATGGACCCAAGATGCTTAGACATAGTGGATTTCTAATCACATCTTGGAATGCAAATTTTCTAATTCAGTGGTTTCCAAACCTTTTGGTACAGATGACCATTGCAGGAAATTTGGTAGAATGACAGACAATCACCCAACCATGTGCATGAACAGAAAACACTGATGATGACAATGGTTTTAAAGGCCGTTTACTGGGACCAGAGACAAACACTTGAAGTACAATTTGAAAAACACCACCATTTGGGATTACACAACATTAAGTATTTTGAAGAGGAAGATGAATTTTTAACTCAATAACTTTTCTTTTGTGAAAAAAGTAAAAAGATACTCAGGCTGACCTGCAAGCGGCACAGTTTTGGGAGTCTACAGGGGATTTTCGTATTGATCACGCTTATCCCTACTCATAAATAAGCTACAGAATTTTGAGTTGGAGAACTGTTAACCCTGTAGCATAACAGAATTTTTTTTATAAATAAAAAAAGTGACAAGACTATGGATATACGATAAACAATGCAATGGTTTCTAGCTCCAAGGAAGTTTTTAACCATCTGTCTTTAGGGACCAAACCTGGGGGAACAGACTTCCATGATCATCACAGAAGAGGGAAGTTTTCTAAAGGTTTCCTGACAACACACACTCCTGTCTTGCATGTCAAAGTGAGATGTCTGAAGCTACACTGGCTGCTGCCCTTAAGGGCCACTTGTGCTGTAGTAATTAAGACATTAGGAACAATCTTTAAGTCTCAGGAGTCATTCAGGTCTTTCAGCTGCTTATTGTTCGCAGGTGAGGGACAAAACTAGTATGTTACAGAAAGAAGAACTTTTCTGACCTTAACTGGAGTTAGTCACTTACCCATACTGCTGTTATTACAGTACCCGATCTGAATGCAGTGCTTAAAACCCCTAGGTACTCTCTGCATCTCAATTCTACCTCTCCAGCAAGAAAAAGGCTTAGCAGTTTACAGATAAAATGCCTACAAAAAAACCCAGGGACACTAGTGCTGTCAACCAACTGACCAAAATTATGTGTTTTAATATGAGTCTTTCTTGTTGACAGTTCTGCATTCAGAACCAGGCACATGGGATAAACATAATCAAGCTCACCAGGCCCTGCAAGTAACATCCCTTGTGCATGGTGGAAAAATGACTTACACCTTATGGTGTTGTCAAAATAGTACTTTGGAAACAATTACCATTGTAGTATGACTGCTGTCTGGAATGGATGGATGAGGTGTACTGCCAAAGGGTCATCATTCGCCCATTTTTCTAATGGTAAGCTCAGGTGTTTCTGAACTGTAAATTGGTTTTTGCATTTCGTAAATGATGTATATCCTTGGCAACCTGCAGACTTTTTATGCTCATGACACATAAGAACATACTGTCTAAATGGTGACTCTAAACACTGACAACCTTTCTGATGAATAGAGATAACAGTCAAAGCACCAATGTCTAGAAATTGGAAAAACACTTAATTTTTGTTTTAGAACTGTCACCAGTTGAAATACCCAGAAAAAACCCACATATCATTTGTATATTCTGTCGCTCTAAATCTTGAAACAATTCAAATGTTATTATTTCAAGAAACTGTAATCTTTTATTCCTCTGCAACATGAGTATTTTATGCTGAATTTTTTAACCTAAGCAACTCATATCTATTAAAAATAGTAGACTTAAAAAGAATTAAGAGTAAGTTGTTAAAACAGATACTATTAGTGCATTTTAACTCTGGAATTAAAGAAAAATCCAAAGATTCCCAATACAAGCAACAGTAATAAAAGCAAACAAATACTATCCAAAGTTTCTGTAAAAAGGAGGAGAAAGAATAACCTGTCACTCATGTTCTCATCTGAGCCTTTTTGCTCCTCATACTCCATTTTGTCCTTATTTGCTTGGTTCACTTCTTCATTTTCTATAACTACTCCTTCATCCAAGATTTCCAGTCCTTGTCGAGCTGCAGCTACTTTTCTTTTTTTCACTTTGCTCTTGGCAAACTCTTGGTGTTGGTATGATTTATTGTTATTGTCCATTTCTTGGTCTCTGCTGTTATCCTGCTGTTGAGTTATTGTCAGTGCATTAGAGACTTCTGATGGCAGATCTATTGCCATCCGTTTTACCTTTCTTCTTCTGCGCAAAGTTCTGTTTCCCAAACTGTCAACAGCCAAATCTGGCTCATGCCACAGAGGTCTTTTGCCTCTAATGTTATTTAAGTTTGAGGAAGGCCTACGTTTAGCAACCAACAACTGGTCATCGGAGTCACTGTGGTCTTTCTTATTAGCATGATTCTCCCTGTAGTCTTTGTTTGATTCTTCTAAACTGGAATCAGAACCTTCACTTAAGCAGTGACCAGTCTCCCAGGGATGATGGGTGGTAAAGGAACGTCTTTTTCGCCCCCTCCTTTTCCTTGCCTGTCGCTTTAGAAGACAAGACACACTTCGAGAATGATCTCCAGTATCAGCAAAACCTCCTCTGGCTTGCTCTGAACTTTCTTCCAGCGCTGAGACTAGATCGTGAACCAGCTCCTCCATAGTCCTACTGAAATGCCTATATATTTCAAAGCAGAAAAAAAACACACACAAGAAAACAAGAAATTAATCTGAAGTATTAACCATAAACTCAACAATTTTACCTGTCAGAATAATTCTGGTCACTTTAGACAAGACAGCCTTAAAGTACATGCTATAAAGATTATTGTATTTCTGCTGACAGACAAAACCTTGCCAAATGGTCCTATGCAATTTACAACACATCAGTACACATTCCTTTTAAAAGATATCTTCCCAAGTTTCTGTCTTGGAAAGAAGCTGGGGGGGATAGGTAGAGATTCACCATTTATTTTTGACCTGACTGTTACTGTTTAGCTTTAATTCACCTCATCACATTTTTATGATTGTCAGGGATTCCACATGGCAAGAGCATCAACAAAGACCATTTACTCTAACTGTAGGTAGGAAGCACATTTCAAATTTATGAATGGGAAATGGAATACATAATGTTCCTCCTTGATAGTATATTAGGGAGTTCTGTTAAAGAGTTGTCATTATGATAAAATACTTTTAAGCATAATTACCTCTTGATGCCGCCTAAATGCCAAAATGAAGTTAAGACAGTAATTATTTGATAATACATGATAATACAATTTTTTTTAAGAGCAACTAATTCTGTCATTCCAAATGGCTGATATTTGTTTGATTTTTTTAAAAAAAATATTGATTCAGTGGAGTGATATTAAGTTGAGAGAATACCTTGCTACAGGTAATTCTAGAGTTGCAAATGGGAAGTTTCCCATCACATATAGGCACTCACATACCTAGAATCACACGCTTGTGTAAGGAAAAAAAGATTCCTAAACACACAGTGTCTGATTAAAGCCTTATCCTTTTAAATGTTTTGCTCCTTACTCCTCAAATTTCACTAGCATTTGGGATCTCTAACTCAGGCCTCAGTAAGTTCACCTGTGCAGTACATGAACATAATTACGAAAAGAAGAGAAAACGTGATTGCTGCTGAACTCTAATCCTTCTCTGAAGGCTGTGAACTTTCTTTGTAAACACAGCAATCAGACTCTCACATCAAAGCATCAGGCGACCCCTTTCATTGAGGTAAAGCAGAGAACAGTGTTCACCCTCTTTACTACATTACACCAACCGATAAATAAGGAAGACACTCAGTAAATTATGTAGAGGATGTTTAAAAGCAAGACTCTTCACTTTGTTTTACAATATAAATTGATGGCAGAATTAACAAATAGTTTTCTACCCATACCAGTACAGCTGTAGATGTGGAGCAAAGCTGGACACATAGCACACAGGTTCCCTCTCGCAGTTACCAAAAACTCCAATGTTAAAGGTACTGGAGGGTGATGGCTGAATGGACAGTCACGACCATGAAGTACACAAATTTTAAATACTAATGCAGGAACTGAAGAGGACGTTTAAGGAGAAATCCAAGCTGGTCACAAAACATCTTACCTAAAGCAATCATATATTCTCCTTTTAAACCTTTTTCAGAAATACTTACTTTAAACATTTCAGTTGCAAGATCACCAGAAGCACAGAGTGGCAGAAACACAAGCTCATTTTGAATTCCTGAAACTACTGTGTCACTTGCGTTTATTTCTCATACCTCATTTTCTGTCCTGCTGTAATCTCTAGTCCTATTACTCCTTCTTAACCTAAGATTTTCTCTGGCTCTTAGTACAGCAGAATCATCATATTATCTTGTAAGGAGTGAGACAGCTCTGGAAGACTGCTACACTTTCTCCTTAATCCATTTGGTTCACAAGAATCAAAACCTCCATAATCAAGCTAAAATACTTATCGGAATCAAGAGAAGCAACACAGTAGGAAAAGCATTCCAAATGAAGCAATAATTTTCTGAAAATTCAAAGAGAAAAAGAGAAGTGGAAGCCAATCAACCTGGAAACTACTTTGAGATCAAAATGATTTAAAACTAATTCTCACTTTGAGTGTTCGAAGTTTCAAATACTGTGGAAGGTTTTTTTGCAACCACCAGTAGAGGCAGGTATATTTGTACAAGTCTCTACACATGATACTTAAATTGATATATTAACCCACTTTTCTCAGTAGCTATGACTGCACAATGGGGAGGGCACGGGCCCCTTTAGCCTTATTGTTAAACACCCATGAAGACAGCTATCTTCGCAGGTGCGTATATCAGAAATTAGATGACCTTGAGATTTGAAGGGCTTTCTAATACTTCTGTGCTAATATAACAGGAGCTATAAAACTCAAACAGACAAACTCCAGTACATTTATTTAGGTTAATTTGAGACATCAATTCCCCCAGCTGCCTTCCCAGCCCTCCTGCCACAGATTTTCACATTTATATCAAACTGATAGATGTCAAGGTGCACCAAAAACTGAACTAGTAGGCTTTCTTCAACCTACATTCAGCTCTCAAAACAAACAGGTTTCTGGTAACACACCAGAATATGAACTAGCATGTATAATCTTTTGCAGCTCATTCTTCTACTGCCCCTGCCGCACGAAGTAAAAGGGAAAGGAAAGACAGGGACACTAATGGTTTACATCACAGTTTATGATTAATTCGATCAATTCAGTACTCCTTATCTTTATGGATAACTACATCCCTAAAATCAATGTAGCTCCTGGAGTGGACACACCAATTTACTCCAACTAATGGCATAAGTATGGTGACAAAGTTGCTTTAGTTTTATGAAATATTTCAAGATCAAACATATCCAATTTGGATTTATATATTTGATCTAAACTTGCCTTGAATTCCCCCCAAAACACTGTCAATACAGACGATGTTAGATCAAAAGATGAAACTTAAGAGGAGCAAATACCCTAAGTGTTTTTGAAGTAAAGGCATAACATGATTCTTAAAAGGCCCTGAGCAGTAAGGTACCTACGTTCCATCAGACTACAACTCTGAATCTTATGTACTTCTGCAATTATTCTTTTCTATTGAATATCAGGTCTCTATATAAAATCTGTACAGGGCAGCAACTTTGTTTACCCTAAAAATTACAGTCATGGTCTCATTTATATTATAACTGTATCCTAACCACATTACCTCTTGGACAGATCAGACAAATTAATATTGTAATTACTTCAATATGTTTCCTTGGGAAAATTAGGAGAATTACTTGATCTCTTTGGGACACTGGAAGTTCCTTTGTAACAGATTGAGAACACAATACACATATACTAAAGCTTTTTATTCACATTGCACTTTCAACACACCAGTGGTCCACATTAAATTCCTTCTCTTGAAAACCCAAGAAATCTCTGGATTAATTTTATTGGAGCTCTCATTTCTCTTGCTACAACTGACAAAAAAGATGGCAACAGCAACTAGATACAACAGTTAATCTGAAACCTATCTCCAGAATTCATGCACGTATTTCTATTACAGCTTTATTTGTCAGATAAAATCAGCTTTGCAACTTTCTCCATTGTTCACAACCAGCTGTCAAGTTTGTATTACAAATCTGTGAAGTAATTTTAATCATTGCTGCAGATGTTACAGTAACAAAAATATTTGCATTTGAAATAGGTTGAAAAATAACTAGAAGAAATATTGAAGACATTACCAGTGAGTATCAACTGCATTTGGTAAGATGAGAAATTTCAAAGGTTGTAATAAGGAATATAGAACAACATATTGAGGTACATAAAATATTAAGTTGAGCCATAGCTTAGCATGACTCACATAAGGCTATAAAAATGCTGTTACAGCAACAGCCCACAGCTAGCAATAAACTGTAATGTCTTCACCAGGAGAAGATTCTACTTTACTATTAAAAAAAATAAAATAGTTTGCCTACACTGACCTTTACGTTTATCTGAAGTAATTTTAATGCAGTTCACCAAAGGCTGATCCATTTCCTCTCTAACACTTACCAGAACAGACCATAAAAGTACTGTTGCAGGAAACAGTGTAACTGCTTTCACCTGCTCCAGAACGCTTCACACAGCGTGTGTTCAGCATTAACACTTGTATTGAAACTTCTGAAGAAAATAATAGGCATTTGCTTTTTCAGTGAAAACAAAGTATAATTGTTGTTCACTTCCCACCTAAATCATGTAACAACATGAGCTCTGACTACTCACAGAATACTTAACACACACACACGAAAGCTAATTTAGTTGCACAACTTGTAAGGAGAGGCAGTATCTTCTACTAAACTGACAGCTGCATTTACGTTTACTTTCTAGTTCTATACCTTTTCCTGTTAAATAGAGGCAGGGTTTCTTGCAGCTAAAGTTATGCTGCATCTGTGTCTCATCATTTCTGATAAGAACCCTGATTTTTCCTGCCTTCACAACCCACTTTGATCACAAGCTAAGAGCTCACAAAAAAAAATGATCAAGTAGTTCTTGAACGTCAAGATTATAAAACTTGACTTTCCATCATCTTTTCCTGTGCAGGTTATCTGATGTCTCATAACATGGCTGTACTCGCAGCACACCTTTATGCTCAGACGGGTACTAATTTGAAACCATTTCTCCACTTCTGAAGTTCATTTCACAAAGCCTTAGAAACATTATTTTTGAGACCTCTACTTTATTCATGAATGTGACTGAAATTTGGATCAAACAGATGCAAGAACAGGGAACTACGGGCCGGTCCATCTCACCTCTATGCTCAGCAAGATCATGGAGCAGATCCTCTTGGAAACTCTCCTAAGTCACATGGAAAATAAAGAGGTGATTGGTGACAGCCAACATAGCTTCACTAAGGGCAAATCGTGCCTGACAAATTTGGTTGCCTTCTACGACGAGGTTACAGTGTTGGTGGATAAGGGAAGAGCTACAGATGTCATCTACTGGGACCTGTGCAAGGCATTTGACACTGTCCCACATGACATCCTTGTCTCTAAATCAGAGAGACATGGATTTAACGGATGGATCACTCGGTGGATAAGCAACTGGCTGGATGGCCACACTCAAAGACTTGTGGTCAATGGGTCGATGCCAAGTGTCAAGCAGAGTCAAGTGGTGTTCCTCAGGTGCTGGTACTGGGACCAGTACTATTCAACATCTTTGTGGGCAACATGGATGTTGGGACTGAGTGCACCCTCAGCAAGTTTCCTGATGACACCAAGCTGTGTGGAGCAGCTGACACGCTGGAGGGAAGGGATGCCATCCAGAAGGACCTTTACAGGCTTAAGAGGTGGGCCCGTGCCAACATCATGAAGTTCAACAAGGCCAAGTGCAAGGTCCTGCACATAGATCAGTGCAATCCCATGCACAAATACAGGCTGGGCAGAGAATGGATCGAGATCATTCCTGAGGGGAGGAACTTGAGGGGTGTTGGTGGATGAGAAGCTCAACATGAGCCAGCAATGTGCGCTCACAGCCCAGAAGGCCAACCACATCCTGGGCTGCATCAAAAGCAGCGTGGCCAGCAGGTCAAGGGAGGGGATTCTGCCCCTCTACTCCGCTCTCATGAGACCCCACCTGGAATACTGTGTGCAGCTCTAGACCCCCAACATAAGGAGGACATGGGCCTGTTGGAGCGGGTCCAGAGGAGGGCCACAAAGATGAGACGGCTGGAGCACCTCTGCTATGAAGACAGGCTGAGAGGGTTAGGGTTGTTCAGCCTGGAGAAGAGAAGGCTCTGGGGAGACCTTATAGCAGCCTTCCAGTGTCTGATGGAGGGCTACAAGAAAGCTGCAGAGGGACTTTTTACAAGGGCATGCAGTGACAGGACAAGGGGTAATAGCTTCAAACTGGAAGAGGGGAGATTTAGAATAGGTCTCAGGAAGAAATTTTTCACCGTTAGGGTGGTGAGGCACTGGAACAGGTTGCCCAGGGAAGTTGTGGAGGCCCCATCCCTGGAAGTGTTCAAGGCCAGGTTGGATGGGGCTTTGAGCAGTCTAGTCTAGTGGGAGGTGTCCTTGCCCATAGCTAGGTGGTTGGAACTAGATTATCTTTAAGATCCCTTCCAACCTAAACCATTCTATGGTTTTAAGTATTTGGGAGAGAGCAGCAGATTGTAAATCTCACCACCTTGCCTGAAAAATTTACTGATTCAAAAGAGAGAACTATGGTGGTTCTTGGGATACACAAAGGGTAAAGCAAAACAGAGCAACACAACTAGTTAAAAGTACTAAACAGCTAGAAGGAGACTATGGTAGATGAGGAAATAACTGATAAACCTATGTTACATAGGAGCTTATGGTACACATCATAACCAGAAGTTATGCCTTGACTATTTCAACTCGGCTGCCATTAAACGGCCATCGCCAAGAGTAGGATAAAGCATCCAGTTCCACGTCCACACCTATTATTTCCTTAGGCACTGTCAGCTGGACAACCAGGTACACAGAGTTGCACAACAACCAAAACGCATTCTACGCTGTACCAGTCAGTGCTGGGGAGGGGGGTTGGGGGGTGGATATAACAGCTAGCTATCGAGCTCCAGAGAATGCCTGAACTCTTCCACTTCTGAGGATCCTGTCCCATGCTTCCTGTAATGACCAAGAGCCCACACATTGGCAACACATTCACAAGTAAATCTCACATGCAGACCAAAGAAACTTAATACAAATGTAACTTTCATATTATAAAATTTAAAAATGTGACAGTGTCAGAACAGAAACTCACAGAAATTAAATGTCAGAAAACATGTATTTTGAGTTTCATGTAAGATAGTGTGAACAGTTACAAGAATTGAGGACTCTTGAAAAAAGGGTACTATGTTGGAGCATGTCTTTATCCGAAAAGCAAAAAACAAATCCAAAATCCCAGGCTATTTCTCATCTTCAAGGTATGCCAACCCTCCTTTTTTTTTGCAGTCAATTATGTGTGTATATAAATCAGTTTCAGAAAATAAAAAAGTACAGGAGGAGTTTAAAAAAAATGAAAATCTATGAAAGTCATTGTTCTACAATTAAAGATATAATTACTACACTTGCTGAAAATGTCTGTTTCTACTCTTGTATATCAAATATACGACTCCCATACATTCAATGGCATACAATTACTAGCAACATTTTATTTCTCCAATCACATGTTACCCATCAATTCTTGGTACCAACTCTGCACTTGAGAAACTTCTTTAGACAAGTTTTGGAATTTCCCTACGCTCGTCCTATAAAAAGTTATTAGCATCAGGTGAATGGTGGAATTTTATTAACTGATTATGCCACTGATCCCCCTAAAAATTAGGGACAGACAAACCTGCAATAAGTACATGTGACTTTTCTGCAACTGCTGCTTATCTAAGAAGGCACAACAATAAATACTATCAAGTCTACTCCTATTTAATAGTGAAAAAGTGTTCAGTATAGAGCAATAGTATCCAGTCAGAAAGAAGCTGACATGAAGGGCATTTAACTAGGCTCTAACACAAACGAATTTGTCAGCCAGAAATGAGATTTAGAGCCATTTACCCTGAGAGACAGCAATTCTTCCAATCCCACTGTTGCCATTTACTGGTATGCTTACCCTTTTCAGAAGTATGACTTCATTAATGAATTGTCAAGGTGGAGGATCACATGAACTGTCGAATAATGGTAATACACTATAGCACCAAAGTTATTACCAAAAGAATCAGAGTGCCCAGTAAGTATCCAAACTGCAAACTATTCCTAAATTGTCACATGTATTCACAGTATAAATGAAAAACATTCAGCTTCAGTGGAGCTTTACCACCCAGACTGAATATTCTTACTCTGTGGCTGTTCTGAATCTACTCACTTCTTTAGGGTCTTAATGTTTCTAGAAAGCACAAGTTCTTGATTTTCTACATCAAGTATTAGACGTTAAAAAAATATTTTCCTGCATCTCACTCAAATCAGTTTTCTTTAACAGACAGCTCCTGAAATAACTTACATATAAGAAAAGTGAGTGGCTCTGTGGAGTAGTCAGATTTTTGACAGACCTTGCTTCAGAACTGCTAAACTAACAGTCCTACCATAAGACTTCAGTAATTCTCTCTGTACTGAATTCTTCTGAGCAGTGTATTTGCACAAGCAAAATCATTACTGTGTGATGACAATTACAGAGGAATATGCAAAACTCCCACACCTTGTGTTGCTGAACACTATTATTAAAGCCTCTGGAACTAAGTTACTTTATGTGGACATAAAATAGCAAAATTTAAAGACAAATGACAGGTTAAGTATATAATGAAAACTTTCTCAGAGTACAGATACAAGTTCAGAATGCCTTAGGCAGTGTTCCTACTGCTTGCAGGATTAGTACCAAAATAAAAATACTTCTGCCACTAGAGTATACTTCATACTCTGAAGTGTTCTGAATTACACCAACAGAAGTAACGTTACATTTACACCAAGCGAATTCTCATGCCTAGCAATACTGGCAATTTTTTTTTTCTAGCAAACATATTTTTTCTGGGCGAATGAAATCCCCCTTCGAAAGCTTTCTCATTTAGAAAAACATAAAGAAGCCATGAAAATGCCCACAGGAAAAAAGTGGTGGTATCAGCAGAAGGGGAGGAGGAATGGAGTTTCCTATGGAAGAAAATTAAGTGCGGAGCCTTCCTCTTCTCCCTCATCCCCCGCAAAAAGACCCAAACAAAAATGTAAAAAGAAAAAAATCTATTTCACATGTGGGAACTCTGCGAGCAGGTGTCTAAACACAACATAGCCTCGAATTATCAACAGTCAAAGAAAAACAAACAAACAAAACCCCACCACCCTCCTCTCCGCTTACATTAATAAAAGTGAAACGAACTAGAAATTATACATGTTGGTCAATACCTATGACATATTACAAGATAACTAACATTTCATAAAGGAAAAGAAAGACTTCCTAGCTGGTTGTTTGGGATGTCTAGCTTAATCTCTCCACTATCAGTCTTTGTATCTCCATAGCCTGTTAACAAAACTCACTCTTCCCTTTTTCTGTTTTGTTACTCGGTTTCCCTTCTGGACAGTTCTACCATAAAAACAATGTAGCCTTTGGGGTCATGCTGCCAGCACAGAGTACTGCTTAAAACAGTAAACCTGTGAACTATATTGCAGCAGAACTACCCGTACTTTCCTTGCTCCTTGGCTACAGCTGCACTTGTTGATTCTTGGTTTGCGACAAAACAGCTTCAGAGCAGCAACCGCAGGGAAGCGGATGTTTCTGCGGCACACGCTGCAAAAGGCTCAGGCCTCAGAGGATCTACCACAACGAGAAAAAGCCCCCACACACGCACAAAACCTAAACAAGCTCGTGACAAAAGTTTTACGCTTTGCCTGCCGGCCTTTTTTAGCAACGAGGGGACGTTTCTTCCCCCACGCCCACTGGTCGTTTACAAACGCGGCGGAGCCGTTGGGAGGTGCCGAGGACACCCGCCGGGCCTCCGACCCCTCTTCCCCCGGAGGCCTCGGGCGGAGAGAGACGCGCCGCCGCCCCCCCCCGCGCCCAACCGCCGGCAGCGCGGCGGGGCGCCGCAGGCCAGGCCAGGCCCGGGAGCCGGCCGG
>VZSF01007878.1:0-16002 GCA_013398295.1 Chionis minor | reverse complement strand
CTCCTCGTTGTTGGCGGGTTGAGCCGCGTTCTTGCGGCTGCGGGGGCTGGAGAGGGTGGCTTTTCGGCGGCTTTTGGGGGGTTTGGTGGAGGAGTCTTCATACTCCTCCGCCAGGGAGAAGAGGTCGCTGAACCTGGAAGGAAGGCGGAGGGTGAGGGGAGTTGGGGGGGGATCATCCATCCCGTCTTCCCGAGGGAAGGATCCGACTCACTTCATCTTGTGGGCTTCGTCGCAGCTGGCCTGGACGTGCTGCAGCGCCTGCAGGATCGGCGTCTGGCTGAAAACTACAGAGGAATGAGGAGAAACGGGAGTCAGCGACCTGCCGGCGGGCACCCCCAGGAAGGAAAAACCCTTCCCTCCCTCCCCGGGTCACGCCGGAGTATCCCGGAGCATCCCGGTAGCCACCGGGACGCCGGCGGCGGGGACGTACAGTTCTGTTTGGTGTTGGTCAGGTTGAGGCGCAGGTTGTCCAGGTGCTCCAGGATCTGCTCCAGGGTGAGCTGGGCCAGTTTGCTGCTGGAGCTGCGCAGGCTGCGGGCAGAGGAGCAGCGCCCGTTAGCAACCCCCCCTCTAAAAATCAGAGCCCCCCCCCTGCTCGTGGGGGTGCCCCAGCCCTGCAGCAGCACCCCCAAACCCCTGTGGGGCACAGGAAACCCTTCCCACAGAGGCTGGAGCAGCGGGAATGGGGATGGGGAGCGGCGCAAGATTAGTTTTCTGGCTCCGGCACGTGCGGGATTCCCTGGGGGCCGGTTTGTGCGTGCCGCTTCCGCCCGGGAATGAAGGGGATAAATCCTGCTCAGGGTGTTTTCCGCCTCCAGCCCCGGTGGCTCCGGGGAGCAGCGAGTGCCCCGCGCTGAGCCTCGGCTGCGGGACAGTGCCCGGTGCCAGCACCCGGGACGCTGCCAACAGCCGGGGCCTCAGCTGGCCGCTCGTTAATTAGCAGGGATTAGACCTGGATACAGCTCGGAGCCCGGAACAGAGACACGGTGAAAATAGCGGCGTTGTTCAGCTGCGAAAGGCCATTAATTAACGCGGAGGGAACAGACGACGGCGCCAACTTCCCCGGCGGCCTCTTCGGAGAGTTGCGGGGGGACCCGGAGGTGGCCCAGATGCCGGTGGGATCGGCCGCTCTCTCCCGGTGCCGCGGTGAGATCCCGGTGATGCCAAACCTCCCGGGCAAGGACCCCTCCGACCCGCTGGCTTAGTCACCCAGCTCCGCGTTGCGGTGCTGGCTGGGGGTCCTTGGGGACACGCGAGCCCCGGCTGCGGTGGGAGCGCGGTGCTGCTCTGCTTTCCCAGGACACTAGATGTCCTTCCTACTCCAGCAAAAGTAGCATCCAGCCGGGATGGGGGACCCCGAAAAACGGGCGCAGCGGGCTGGGGGCTGCCGGAGCAGACCACCCTCCTCTCCCCGCTGGTCGACCTGGCACAGAGCAGCGGCACAGGCTGCCTCTGGTCTCTGAGGCTGGATAAAAGGCTGGGAAATCATCCCGGGAGCTGGGTGCAGCGGGAAGAGCTCCTGCCTCCCTGCACGGGGACACGTTGGGGTCCGGGCGAGGTGTCCCGTGTGCCGGGAGCTGGCGCAGGACCGGCTGCAGCATCCCACGCCGCTCTCCTTCCCCTCCCGCAGCCCACGGTGGAGCGGTTCAGCTGCCTCCTCCAGCGCGCTGAGCTCTGCCCGTGCAGGGAAGCTGGGAACAAGCCCTCTGCCCCTTCCCTCCAAAGGCAGGAGGTCGGGAATCTCGCCCTGGGGAGTTGGGATTTAACCTCCGCAGGGTACAGCTTGGCCCAGCGGGACTAGAGCGGGAGTGAAGTCCCACCGCGCTGACGGATCCTGACTCTATCCACCCCGGAAGCAGCAGCGTTCCGGCAAAGGTTGAGCGAACCACATCTGGGAGACTATTTGCACCAAAAAGATGCTCTGGAAACATCCAGCTGTGCCCAGGCCCGGCCAGCGCCGCAGCCGGGGAGCACGGAGGCTCGGCACCGCTCGGACAAGCCGCTGAAAGCGCTTCCCCACGGCGTAAAAGGGTCCCGCGGGCTGGATTTTGTGGAGTTTGGGACACAAGGCAGAGTCCGTCACGCGGTTCCCGGTGGGAAGCGGCCCCAGGGGAAGCAGCGGGAGACGCCGTGCCTGCCCCGGCCCCTCACCTTTGGCGTTTCCGGGGTAGGCTGTTGTTCTTGATCAGCAGCGACTTGATGTGCTCGGCCAGGAGGTCGTCGTGTTTGATGCACCAGTGCCGCAGGATGCTGGTGGTGAACTGGTCGTCGGGGTGGCAGGGCCGGCTCAGCACCATCTTCACCATCTCCTCGCTGGGCCTGCGGCAAGCGGGGAAGGGCACGTGAGGAGGAAGATGAGCAGTTTCTACCCCGGTCAGTTGGCGTCAGCCCCATTGGGGTTGGCCAGTTGGCGTCAGTTGGCCACTGGAGCCTGATGGGAAGCTTCAGACCTGGATACTACAAGTCTGCGGAGCTGGCGTGCCGTGAGGGACCCGGCCCAGGAGCTCAGGGATGGCTCGGATGGGACCGAGCTTCCCCAAACACCACCTGGGACCCGCACGCCCTTGGGCAGCCCCAGCAGCCAGGCTCAGGGGAAGACGAGCAGCCTCCAGACTCCTCCGCTTCCCCGAGATCGCTGGCAAACCATCTTCCAGCTGCCACCACGCTCCCTGCCCACCCCGCATCTCCCAGCCGCGCCGGCCCCGCTCCCTCCCTCCCTCTCTTCCCACCCTGGGAAAAGCGTTGCCGCTTGGCTCGCGGCCCCAGCTCGCCCCTGCGCTCTCCGTCATCGCGGGCTTTTCACTAACGCAATTCAGAGCCGGGATGAGATCAGCCGGCCGCATGCGCCGCGTTAATGAAAACAAATAAAGTGCTCTTCACCGCGCGCGGCGGGATGGGACCGAGCCACTTGAGCGCGTGGAGGCAGCGCAGATCGATGCCGAGGCAGCTCCAGCGCCGTGCCCGGCGGGAGGCAGGTCACTGCCCGCTCTCCGTTAAGTAACGGGCTCCGGGATCCCAGTCACGGGCTCCGGGATGCACGAGGTGGGAGACAAACAGCCTGGGCTGAGAGCGCTGGCACTCGGCGAACTGCCGAAGACGCGGTGCAGCAGGGAGCCGCTGCCTTTGGGAACGCTGCTCCAGTTGGGGTCTTGTCACACGTGTCCGCCCTACTCTGTCCCCGGGGGCTCCGGGACAGGGCTGGCCCCCCAGAGCGTGCTGGGCAGCGCCGGCAAGAGGGGTTTTTCCCCACGTGTCACTTCTCAAGCTGCCCGATTCGGAGCGGGTGGCATCCCCTCGTCCCCACCGCGCTGACGGTGCCCAAGAAAGCCGCCGGCCGCAGCGTGCCGGGACCAGCCCGCGTCCGCGGGACCCTCTGCGGAGTGTCGCACCGCCCTGTGCTTGGTGGCACTTACTTCTCTCGCCTCAGCTGCAGCAGCAGGCAGGATAACGCCTCAGGGTGCTCTGCAAAGGAAAGGACACCCTCAGCACAGGCGCTTGCCCGGCGGTGGCCCCAGCTGGGGACACGCAGGGGACAGCTCACCTTTGTATTTGAGGTGCTGCAGGATGGGGATGATGGTCTCCAGAGGAATGCTGTGCGCCAGGAAGAGCTGCCAGGTACAGTACTGCTCGAAGGTCTCCCAGTCCAGGCTTTGAACTAGGTGGGGGGGAACACAGGACGGTGAGGGGAGCCTGCAGGGCGCCCCGAGGAACAGCGGGGACCTGCCAGCGCCATCGCAGACAGCTCGGTCACAGCCCCTCTGCGAGGTCCAGCGGCACCCGGGGACAGGGGTGCTCCTGCCCGGCGTTACACCCACCCCTCCAGCCCGGAGCGGGGCACCGGAGAAGGGCGGAGTGCCCGGAACCCTGCCGTGTGCCGGGATTTGCGCTGTGCCACGGCAGCTGCAGCAGCGGCACGGGCAGCCCCGCGCGTGCCGGGGCCCAGCAGGGATCTTGGGGACCTGGCAGGTGGCACCGGACAAGGCTCTGCCAGCCGAGGCACGGGTGGCAGAGCTGCAAAGTCACTGAAGCAGCTGCTTGGGGCTCAGAGGAAGAGAATTAACGAGGCTCGCTAATTAATGGGCTTAGACCGCTGCTTGCGGCTTGTGTAACACCAAAGCTGGATCCAGGCAGCCACCGGATCAAGGCGATGGGGCTACTCTCCGGAAGCACTTGCTGGCCCCCGTGCACCCAGCTCTCCACGTTGGCTCTGCCCAAAACCACCCCGGCCGGGACAGCCACGGCCACGGCCAGCTCCGACCGCTGGGCAGGAGCCACAGGGGACACGCGGGCAAAAGGCGGCGTTGGCTGGAGATGGAAAGGGCTTTTCCAGTGAGGGGGCTGGCACCGATGTGAGCCGAAGCCCAATTAAAAAGCTACAAGGGGAACCGGGTCACCCACTGGTGATCCGGGAGGAAAAAGGTGAGGAATGCCGTGAGGAAGAGACCACGGGCACCAGCCTTCTCCTACACGGTGGCTACCGGGACCGCGGTCCCGGCAAAGGGCTGGGTTTACTCTGCTGGTTCAGGGTGGTCCGAGGGCCTTTTTGCTCTTGGGGTGTCACGGTCCACAGAAAATGATGGGAAATCCCAATTCCAACCTTTCTGACCACCCTTTTTTGCCATTCCTCAACCCCTGCTGTACTGGGAGGAGAGGTTACCCCGCCCTCCCCGGAAAAGCAGCCGTATCAGCCGCAGCACGGCGCGGAACGGCCGACTGGGCAGCACCAGCCACGGCTTTGCACCAGGACAAGTTCACATCCCCGGAAACGCAGCAGCTGGGACCACGCGGAGAGGCTGCAGAGCTGGGGGAGATTTCAGGACTTTCCTCTTTCTCATTTGATTGGGGTTTTTTTTTGGGGGGGTTTTTTTTGTTTGTTTTCCCCTCTGCCTGGCCGGCCTGCAGATGTGTGGAGCTCCGGATTACGCTCTGCCTGGCACAGCGGAGAGCCAGGGCTCCCGAGCCGTAGTACAGCCAAGCCTGGTAAAACCCACTGGAGTGCACGGCTGGGATCACGCAGCTCAAATCCAACAATCCGGTTTAGGGCCGTGATCCTTTAAGCAGGGGCAACAATACCAGGAGGAAATCCAGACCTCGGCGTAACGCGGCCAGCCCCAGAGCCCCTCTCGGACGCCGCGCGAGCAGCCAGCTGCTGTAGGGCTCTTCCTACGCTGGGGTGGCCACGAAATACAGCCCTCCCCATCCGCAAGGGCAAAGCTGCGGCCAAGGCTGCAGCGTCCTCCCTTTCCGGGGACTTGGGGCGTCTATGAAAAAAGGGGGCCCCGAGGACAGGAAGGTTTGGGGACGCTCAGGAACGGCGCTGCTTTCACCTCCGCCCTCCGCTAGATGCGCTCGCGCCTGCAGGAGCGTTACTCACTCAGGATGTTCAGCACCGAGTCTTTCCGAAACATGACGAGGTTGCCCATCATCACGTGGCACACCAGCTCCTGCAACTGGGTGGCAGAGAAAACCGGATAAGCGGGATGCCCGGGCTCCGCAGAAGCCCTCTCAAGGCCTCGGAGCACCGGGCAGCTCCGGAGAAGCGAGCAGGGAAGCTGCTGCTCTGCCAACATCAGCCATCTCCGTGAGAGCGGGGATCCAGCGGGGAGTCCCAGAAACCCCGCGGGCTGCAGGTGGCTCATAAATCAGAGCTGGGTTAAGCGGCTCCCGGCGGAGGCAGCTGTTGTGATGGACCGGCAGAGGCAAAGCAGTAATGAGAGGTTAATGGTTTCACACATCAACACCCGGGCTGGGGAGCAAGTGTCACGCAGGACAGACAGCAGATCCCCGCGGGCTGGGCCAGGGAGGGTGGGATGGTGTCGCCCCGTTCGGAGATCCGGGCTGCCGGGCGCAGACGGACCGGCTCCGCTGCCAGGCAAGCGCTGGGTACCGGCTCCTTGCGCTCCAGGCGCTCTCAGACCCCGGCTTACGCCGAGGGATGCGCAAAGCCCACCCAGGGGCTGGCAGCGGGGAGGGCTCGGCAGCCCACTGGGAAAGCTCCGACAATCCCAGACCTCTCTGCTCGGGGCCCTGGAGCATCCCTGGTGTGCAGGATGGGAGCTGACACTAACCAGACGCGCGGCACTTCCCGCACTGACTCGCCCCCTTCATTCCTGGGAGAGGTGGAAGAGGCAGGCAGGGGGACGGGACACACCGGGAGCCTGCCCGAGCTACACCGGAGCGGGGATGGGAGCTGGGGAGCGGCATTCCCGGCTCCTGCGCTGACAGGCTCAGCTCCAGAGCACGCTCCGGGTCTCGCCTACCTTCCCCTCGGCCTCTGGGTACAGCCAGATCGTGGCTCTGCCCCACGGCTCTGCTCGCAGACCCCACGTGGGGCTGGGCGCCGGGGGCCAGGCAGCCAGAGCATCGTGGGGAAACAGATGAAGAATAACAGGAAGGAATGAAGGAATTGGAGAAGGGAGGGGAGAGGAAACGCGACGGGCCTCTGCTGGGAAAAAACAAAACCTTCCCATTTCAGCACGGGGCAGAGCCCAGGAGCAGAGGAGTAAGAGCAGGGCTGAGCTGGGGGGAAGGGGGTCAGGGCACCATGACTCAAACCTTTCCTGTACCCAACTTGGGCTCCAGCCTGCCAAGCAAAACTTGCTGGCGAGGCGTTCTGGCCCCCGCGCAGCTGGGAAAAGCACAACTGGCCAGGAATGGTGTATAAATAGGGCGAGTTAAAGGGTTATCAGCGGATCACGCTCCAGACGAGCCTAGACAGCAGAAACACGCAGCGCAGCATTCTTGCCCGTGCCCACCTCCCCGCCCCCCCCAGCTTTCGCCGTGACTATTTTTGGGTTGCTCGTGGCAACTTAGCGTGAGCGCAGGCAGGGAAAAGGTTCCCTCCAGGAGGGGTCTAAAGAGGGCTTGGCCTTCCGCTCATTAGCCCGCTGAGCCTGCAGCGGATTCTCCCACCGGGACGGGAAGAGCCGGGCGCAAATCTCAGCCCTGCCTGCGCCTGCCCCCGCGCACGTGGGCGGTGTGACGCTGCCCACAGCTTCGCGTCGCCCCAGCAGCACTAAGCACTGAGCCAAGGGGCTTAATATCGGTAATTATTATTATTATCGATCGCCCGCAGCAGCACGGGCCACGGCGGTGCGTCTCGCCCATGCCAACTCAAGAAAAGATCAGAGCAAACCCGGGCAAATCTCCCTCGACGTGCCCCGCGGCCGCTCGGTGGTCACGGAGATCCCGTGAAAGAAGGAGGATGGATTCAGCCTCCTGACACCACCGTTCCTCAAGGGAAAAGAGACACCGGGAGGTTTTGGGGCTCCTCGAGAATGGGAGCGAGGAGGATGAAACAAGCCAAGCGCTGCCCGGCATCCCCCAGGTTTTTTTTTCCAAGTTTAAACCCCCTGGAAGCGGAGGAGACAGTTCAGGAACGTGCCGCGTCCCACCCCACAGAGAGCGGCCCCCTCCTTACCTGGAATGAGTCTATGACAGCCACGATCATGTTCAGCAGCTCGCCGCTTCGCAGGGTCTCGTCTGGGAACTGGAAGAGGACAAAAGCAAGGCAGGGCTCAGGAAGGGACACCAGGGACAGGCCAGCCAAAAAGCTCCTGTCCCCAAAACCGAGGCAAAACTCCTCCTCGGTTCAGGCTCAGCCACACGTTCCTCCTCGCAGCGGGCAGCGCTGCCCTGCCGGACCCGGCGGCACCTGGAGCGAGCGGAGCTGTGAGAGGAGCCAGGCTGCTTCGGATGTGGGTGGGCAGAAGGCAGCCAGACCAGAGTGGTTAAAATTCCCTATTTTTTCCCCCCCTATCCTTTGCTAGCTTTGCTCGACGTTCCAGGGCCTCATGCGTTACACGCAGCACTGCAAGGAAATTTTAAAAAAACAAAACAAACAAACAAAAAAATCAACACACGGGGCAAAAGGCCAGGAAAATTGGCGGCAGCAAGCTACGGCCGCACTGTTTGGATCTGGCTGTCCAGACAGGCTGCTCTCGGGACATTCTGCCTGACTGGAGCTGGTCGCTACGCCCACGGGGGCAGCAACAGTCTGACCCCCCCCCTTTTTGGGGCAGAAGGAGGCTGTTAAACCTCCAGGGAGGGGATCCAGCTGCTGCTCTACGCCAGGATCCCCCCCCTGGAGCACGCACCGTGCTGCCGTGTGGCACCGTGCCTACTCTTGCGCAGGTTTTTCCTCCCCTCCGCAGGCTGTTCCTGTGCCCCTTTTCCCACAGAAGCCCCCGGGAAGCGCTCGTGAGGAACGGGGCTGGACGGCCTCAACGCCCAGCAGATGTTCCTGCTGAACCAGCCAGAAAGGAGGGAGGAGCGGGGCCAGCTCATTCCTCCCAGGGAATGAGAAAGTACAGGCAGAACCGTGACCCCTCCGTCTTCTCGGAGCGCGCGATGTTACCCTCCCTCTCTCCAACCCCCAGCACCGCTCCCCGAAGCCGGGAGATCGCTGGATGCTTGTTGGAAGCAGCTTCCACCCTGCCACCACGTCGAATGCAAGGCTGCAGCAGCGCCGGGCTGCGGGAGAGCTCGAGGGCATGCCGGCTGCGGGATCTCTGTCCGAGATCCAGGCAGGCTGCGTGAGCCGGGACCGATCTGGTGCAGCTGCCTGGCTCCCCCTTCCAAACGTGCTCTCCGCTAAGTCCAGCTGGCTCCACCTCAGCACCGAGTGCCGAAAGCAATAAAACCTTTCATTAAACCCAAGGGGACTGGGGGGGTGGCCAACAGAACTCGTTCCCAGCGCCGCTACCCCCAGACTTTTGACACGTCCGCTCGCAGCCTTCACCTGCAGCTCTCCAAAAGAAAAGCAGCAGAGAGCAAAACCTCTTTAACCCGGGAGCGCGGGCAACGCCGCGCCAAGAGCCAAACACGGGCATGACTCTGGGACAGCGAGGTTATTCCCTCGCTACCCGCAGAGCGCGGCAGGTTTTATCGGGGCCGTAAGCAAGGCAGGGTGACAGCCGAACGGGGATCTCGACGGCAGCACGAGGAGCTCCTACCCCACCATTAAGGATGGGGTTGGAGGCAGACTGCGCTGTGCTCAGCCCGACAGAACTTTTTCCAGGCTTTACGGCTGCTCTGCTGCAGCGTAACAGGCTTGAAGCTTGGAAACAAACCAGCTCAGCCCCGAGCCTGCCCGCAGGAAGGCGAGGAGACGCCCTGTGCACCCGCACTGGGGTCCCTCCTGCCTGGCGGGGGTCTTACCTCTGTGTAAATGGAGGGGGTGAGGTAGCAGAGCAGCCGTACGTCGTCTTCCTGGCAGGCCTTCATGTCCATCATCAGACATGTGTGCAGGTCCCCCAGCTGTGTGGCCTGGGCGAAGGACTCGTAGAGGTTCATCTTGCCGGCCGCAGCTTTGCTGGAAGGAGAGGTGCCGGGCTGGGAGAGGAGCCAGCCAGCCCCACGCCGCAGCGAGGGCTGGGGAGGTGCTGCTACGGCACCAAGGTGACTCCTGGAGGCAGCAGGAGCCACGTCGAAGCTGGGACAATCCCCGCAATCCCCGCTGGCCTACCTGGCTTTTAAATAGTACAGGAGGTGGTAGCCGATCTTGGGTTGCTTCTGATAGAGCTCCGACAGGAGATCCAGCAGCAGTGAGAAACCGCTATTATCCTCCTGCATCTGGCAGAGGTTCCTTAGGGAGCACAGGACAGGGAGAGACGGCTGCGTTACACGGGATATCATGCGGGAGCTCCTCGGGGAAGGATGAGGACTGGCAGCTTGCAGGGAAGCCCAGCTCCCAGCACCAGGCGATCCTGGCCACCCAGTCTCTGGATCGCTCCCACCCCTGCTGCAGAGGACAGCGGGACGTGCCGCAACCAAGGGGCCAGAACCAAGCAGTCTTCAGCCACCCAGGGACCCCAAGCTCCCAGGAACGACCAAACGAGCTCCGATTTCCCAGTATTTTTCTACTAAACAAAACGCAACACAGGCAGAACCAAGCAATAAACTCTTCCGATTCCGGAATCAGCCCTGGGGCAAGCAGAGGCGTGGCAGAGTCAGACCCCCCCCCAGGTTTCACCCGCGGTGGGGGTCGGGAAGTGCAGGAGAAAGCCACAGCCAGGTTATTGAAACATTTCGGAACAGACATACCTAAATATTAGGTAGAGGGGCTTCCCCACCGACTCCTCCAGAGACCTGCGGGACAAACGCAACACTCAGAGCTCCATGCGCATCCATCCTCTGCGTTTCCCCAGCAATGGCAGGGGAAAAAGCCCTGGACGTGGCTCGTTGTGGTCCTCGGGCCACCAAGGGTTAGCTCTAGCTAACGAGGAGACAGGAACAGAACCCAGCAGCTCTGACTCCGAGCCCTGTTCCAACAAAATCCTGGAGGAAGAGGGTACAGCACTGGTTTGTGGGAGTACAGCAGGGACAGATGGAATGTTCAGGACCTCGTACGTCCCGGCCAGACAGTCAGAAGCCACCAGAGCATCACCTAAACTGAGCTGTGACACAAGAACCCGCGGCAGATGGTTCTCTCCACACTTGTGGGGAGGAGGAAGATGGTTTCTTTCAAGCCCTGGTTAGGACAAATGTTGACCAGCTCCACACTGACCGCTCATGAACCCCAGATTGCTTCGCAGGGGAAGCTGCTGGCTTCAGCACAGCCTTCTGAAAATGGTGAATATTTTACTGGGAAAAGCCCAAGTCCCAGCGTGAAAGGGTGAGACGCGCGCACAAAAAAAAAAAAATAATTAAATAATAAAAAAAAATCCTTACTCCTCCGTGATTTCTTCTGGCAAAACCTCACCACGGAAGTGAGCCTTAAATAGCTCCTGGAGGCAGGATGCGAGCACTGATAACTGCTCCGAGTCGAAGTCCTCCTGGTAAAGAGAGAGGAAGGAATGAGAGGAGAAAGCACAAGCTCACACCCTGCCTGCTCAGCACAGGTACAGCTGGAAAGGACGCAGCAGCGTCACTGCTGTGGGGAACGGACCACCCCCCCAAGCTGCATTTTGCTGCTATATTGCAGCATCAGGAGCTGGTCATCATCAAGACAAGCCCCTAATTGACGTCCGGCTCTGAAACGCTTCACAGTCACCGTGGTCCACTTATCCTCTAATGGCCAGTAATTCCCTTAGCTCAGCTCTCGCCCTGCAAAGGGCTAACAGGGACCGAAGGCACTTGGCAACGCGGATTTACACCCCGACAAGCCCTTTCTCCATGTTCCCACCCAGAGGAGAAGCAGCTCTTCTATGCTAAAAGGCCACTTGACTCTAAAGGGAGCTGATTAGAGGCAGGGGATGCGACCCCCCCTTGGAACACTCAGCTCCTGGGAAACATCCGCCGCTCTTCTGCCGGGCAGGGCTTGCCGCAGCCTCTCCCGAGCACAAATCCCGGGGACCAAAAGCACGGGGAGAATCCCAGATGCACGGCGGGCGCAGAAGCGCCTCCGGAAGCTCTGCAGACACCAGAGCAGCCGCGCAGGGTCAAAACGAGAGCGCGCTTCACCCAGCGTCCCCTCTGACGGCAGCTACTGGGGATATTTGGGCAGGGGGTATAAGGAAACGGAGCACGGAGGGAGAGATCTGCCCCTGCTAGACCCTTTCGGCAAGCAGCGGCTCGGGGCTGTGTCTCACAACCACGGCCGGAGACGCACAGTGCCATTTTGAACTCATTTAGGATTCGAACGTCCGCAGGCTTCCGCGTCCCTCCTTCGGTCGCAGCTCTCGGGGCAGAGCCGCACAGGCTGGGAGCTGCCCAGAGCCCACCCCGCTCCAGCTGCTCTGGTTTTACAGTTAAGGCGGCAGCGCTGCCTCCCCGGCTCCGCGCAGTTACCTCCAGGACTTGATCCACGATTTCCTGCATGACCTCACACTGAGCTTCCGTATCGCTGGAGCACAAAAACAAGAGGAAATCCAAGTTACATAGGAAGATACGGAGAGCAGGGGACAAGGGGGGCTTTGTGCTGAGCTGGCTGCGCTCGGGAGTCCCCCCACCCAAGATCCCGGAGTAGGGGAGGCTCCGCTTTGCGCTGGTGCCAGGCTTAGAGGGAGGCACGGCTCCGGAGCACACGCTGCAGAGACCCAGCCCCGGAAAAACGCGCTGCACCGCTGCAGCACCCACTTCGAAAAGCCCCCAAGGTTGATTGCAGCAAAGACAAACAAATTAAACGGCTAAAAGCAGCGGACTAAATGCACTTAGAGACATAAATTACGTTAAATCAGTCTACTATGCCAAGGTCTGCAAAGCAAGAGCTTTTTTTATCCTTCTTTAGATGGAGTTAATTCCAAGGTCACTGAAAAGCAGGAGTGGAGGGTGGGGAAGTCCAGAGAACATGTAGCTACAGGTGCCCCTCTGTTCAGGGAAAACATGCAGAGATGCTCTGAAACCCCCAGGCAGCGACGGCCCCAAAAGGCCCACGCAGCCTCCCCTCGTCAATCCGACAGCGGAGAAACTCCGAGCCTTTTGGCTCCCTGTCACCGATTTAGAGAAAAACTGTAGCCCCCAGCAAACTGCTGTCACGTCCCGGTCTGAGCCTGCTCCCAAGGACAAATTACAAGGCTCTTAACCCCCTGGTGGTTTCAAAACCACCTGGACGCTTCCTGCAGGAACCGTGCAGGAAGAGCTGGGAGACAAGCCACAAGGTTGCACGAGCTCGGAGGGAAGGGCTCTCGGAGCAAGCAGCGTCGCACCACAGGACTAGAAGGTCTTGTGTGTCATCAAAGAGATCAACGCAAAATGTACCGTGACCAAAAGGTACCGACCTTCCCTTCTGCAGCTGCAGGACTTTATCCTTCAGCGACTCATCCAGCTGGTCCAGGAATGGCGTGATATCAACAGGCTCCTCCACAATGGTTTCTTTGATCGGATGAAACCTGAACTCCCTCTTCTTGCCTGCAACAAAGAAAGCAACAGTGGAATAGTCTATTTTCCCCAGGCAGCGACGTCTTGGAAGTACCGGAGGCAATCTCTGTCCCAGCGGTGGGAATGGCGTGGGGCTGCCGGGGCAGCCGCAGGACAAGCAGCGTGGCCCCAGCGGATGGTCCAGCCTCCCATCTTGCCTTCAACCCTTTAAGGACGTGCCCAGGTCACAGCGAGCAGGAAGGTGGGACGGCATCCAAAGGCAGGGGGTGTCCGGGGTTGTGGTTCCCCTTCAGTCCAGATTCCAAACCCGCTGCTTTGCCTGTCCTTCCACATGCTCAAACGTAGCCAGCTCGCAAGTCTCCCTCCACCCGAGGCTCAGATGTGTGCGTTCAGGACTCTGGGACCGAGATATTCCAATGGCTTTTCCACACCCTCATCCTTCAGGCTCATTCCAGGCCACAAAAATGAACTGCAGCGGAGTCCAGAAGCGCCAAGGGCCAAGGCAGAAGCGCTCGCAAAGAAGCTGCCACTAAGGGACGGGACAAGGTGGCTGCTCTCCGTTGCAAAACTCCTCTCTGCACGTGGCTTTCGAGCCTGTGTCCCTCTCGGGGCCCCCAGGCAGCTGGCAGGGCTCGACGGGAGGATGGAAGACAGTGCTACAAGCGCAGTGTCACATCCTCTTCCCCCATCCTGGGTCTGTGGTCCCTCCCCAGCGCGGGGGTAGCCCTCCAGCGCGGCAGGAAGCCCACCAGAGTCCTGCCACCAAGGCCAGGAACAGCTCGAGATGCCTCCAGCTCCAGGGAAGGAGCAGAGGGGATGCTGGCCTCGCGCGGGCCTGCCAGCCCCCGTGGCTGCGAGAGGGAGCGAGCGTAATGAAAACCGTGTGGCTGCAGCAATTAGAGGCCTGAGCCTCATTAGCAGCTGCCTGAGAACAGAGACACCCTGTTCCCAAACAATCCATCCGGCGCAGCATCTGCCACAGGGATTCCCAACCACGCAGCGCAGCGGGGCTCGAGACCAGTCAGACACCTAGAGAGGACGCACGGGTGGAGAAGGCGCTACATGCCAAGGGTCTAAGCTCTAGGGAATAACCAGGCAAGGACATGAAGCCCAACAGCCTTTCCCTGTGAGCACGGATTTGTCTCGGATCTGGGGCTGTCAGGGACCGGGAAGCAGCAGAGCATCGGCCTCAACACCTTCCCTTGCAGGAAAAAACCTGGATCTCAAGCAGGGGGTCTGCCTCGAGCGCAGCGATTCCCGCTGCTCGCGGGAAAAGGGAACTGTGGTTACACAACTGGCTGTCTGGGGATGCTCCACCACCAAGGGGCACCGTGGGGCACGGAGGCGAATCCACGCCGTGGCGGCGCAGGAAGTACCGGCGAGCACCGGCGCCCAGCTTGACTGCGCTCCTCACCTTTGCTGTTCAGGTCTTCTTCATCGTCACTGAACGCGGCCTCGGCGTTATCATAGCAACTGTCATCCTTTTCCGACATGTGATTGTCCATCTCCATGGAAACGGGCTCCTCAATTTTGACTGCAAGAGCACAGGCAGAGGGGTCAGAGCAGAACGTGAGGTTACGGCAGCTCCTCGCGCAGCCGAGTGGCGGGGTGGGCTCTGCCTACGAGTCACCTCTACCTACCAACAGGCTCCGGCAAGGAGACAAAAAAGCGCTTTGAAAAGGGAAGGAAGAGTCTGGGTGAGCGACAGACCCTGGAAAACTCAAGCTGGGGAAGGGAACATCCCTACCCGGTGCCAAGTGGGGCAGGACCGGGTCATTCATAGAATCACAGAATCACTTGGGTTGGAGGAGACCTTCAAGATCAGCGAGTCCAACCATAAACCTCTGCCAAAACCACCCCTAACCCACGTCCCTCAGCACCACGTCTGCCCGTAGGCAGGAGTAATTCTCCACCTAAGGCAGCTTCGTGCTTCATTCCTTTTCCCCAGGTCCCTGCGCAGCGCAAGGGCTTTGCCAGCCCTGCCAGGGGCTTCAGGCACGCGGGGTCCGTCAGCCAGCGCCGCTGGAAAACCAGCCAGCCTCACAGGCACAGTGCTTCAGCAGCACCCCCCTGTTAAACACAGGTTAGAGACGCTTGCTCTTTGTTTAACCTAATTATGTTTAACCCAATTAGCTTACGGAGGAGAAACGCTAAGTAGCCCCTACGGAGCAGGCAGAGAAACGGGCAGTGTGTATCTTCAGCGCAGAGCGGGGCCGGGACGCGGGGAGACCACAACCATCCGTAAATACGAGCACCCAGCGCCCTCCTCTCCCCGGAGTCCCGGTCTGACATTCCGAGAGGCTGCTATTCCTGCAGGAGAGCTGGGGAAAGCCCCGTCTCCGCACGAAGGCAGCACCTGCCGCAGCCTCCCTCCGCCACCCGCCCTGCTCCCTACCTTCGATGGGGGGCGAGGGTGAACTGCAAAACTCCGGGAATTTCTCCCTCAACATGGCGCGGAGCTCTTTGTCCAGCTTGGGGTTGTCGAAGAGAGGGGCCAGATGGCTGCGTTGGGAGGGAAGGAAGGAAAAGGGATGAGAAAGAGACGGAACGCCATTCTGCTGCATCGCTTCCCCTGGGCAGGGACATGTTCAACTAGACCAGGTTGCTCCAAGCCCCGTCCAACCTGGCCTTGAACCTCCAGGGATGGGGCAGCCACAGCTTCTCTGGGCCACCCGTTCCAGTGTCTCACCGCCCTCATGGTGAAAAATTTCTTCCTGAGATCTAATCCAAATCTCCCCTCTTCCAGCTTGAAGCCATCACCCCTCGTTTTATCACTCCCAACATGCTTCTTATCTACCAACGCCCCCAGGTCCCTCTCCTCAGGGCCGCTCTCCAGCCATTCTCCGCCCAACCTGGATTTGTGCTTGGGATCGCCCTGACCCACGCACAGGACCCTGCACTTGGCCTTGTTGAACTTCATGAGGTTGGCACAGGGCCACCTCTCCAGCCTGTCCAGATCCCTCCGGATGGCATCATCCCTTCCCTCCAGCGTGTCAACCACGCCACATAGCTTGGTGTCACCAGCAGACTTGCTGAGGGTGCTCTCAGTCCCCTCATCCGTGTCACCAACAAAGATGTTAAATAATACTGGCCCCAGTACTGTCCCCTGAGGAATGCCACTTGTCACTGCTCACCACTTGGACATCGACCTGTTGACCACAACTCTTTGAGCGTGGCCATCCAGCCAATTCCTTATCCAGCGAGTGGTCCATCCATCAGCTCCACGTCTCTCCAATTTAGAGA
>VZSF01007877.1:1037-29539 GCA_013398295.1 Chionis minor | reverse complement strand
GGAAGGGAAGGGAAGGGAAGGGAAGGCTGGCGGAGGGGAGGGGGCCAGGGCAGAGCACCCTGCGCCCGTTGCAGCCCCACGTCCCAACATGCCACCTCCCCCCGACACTGGGAGCTGGCTGGGGGCTGGGGGCTCACCTGCAACTTCACCTCTTTGCCATCTATCCCAGTTGGCCGCGTCCTCCGCCCGCAGCTGCGAAGATTTCTCCACCCCAACAACCCGTTTCCCATCTCTGCACGTCCCTGGGAGCCGTGGGCACGGCCGGACACGGCCGCCACACCAGCGGCGTGTGTGAACGACGCACGGGGTGGGGGGGTGGGAATTCACTGGAAAAGAGAAAGTGGCATCAGCGCCGCCAAGTTTCCACCAGTGGTCAAACCCTGGAAGGTGCTGGGCGAAACACCCCTCGAGGCGTTGCGGCCGGTGGGCACGGGGGCTGCCCCACATCCAGTCCCAGTGCCGGCGGCCAAGCTCGGGCTCAGCCGAGGTTCCGGAGGGGTTTGCACGAAGGTGGGATGGCCATCGCCGCTCCCGCGAAGTGCTGGCTGGGAAGGCGGGCGCGGGATGCGGGATCTGCGCTCCCACCTGGCTTCACCTGGGAGCCAGGAGTCTGGGGAAAGCCTGCGGGGACCCACGTGGTGCTACAGCGGGGTCTCCTCCGGCTGCCACCGGCGTCACCCGCAGCGAGGGTGGCTCAGGCAAGTCCCAAGCGGCACAGGATCCCTGCTGTCCCCTCACCCACCCACCGCCTGCCGGCAGGATGTTTTTTTACTGGAAAGTCGGTTGTTTTGGGTCAGGCCAGGACATGAAAGCGTCCCGCGAGCCGGCCCCAGTGCCGCCCCGCGCCGGGTGAAGGCTGCGCTGCCGGCTGCGGCCATCGCCTTCCTGTCTGCACCGCCTTCCTGTCGCCGCTGCCACCAGCACCGGCATCGCTCCGCCACCGGCTGCCCCTCAGGAAGGCGAAGGTCTCGCAGCCGGCACGATGGAGAGGGCAGCCGTGCCCTCTGGCCGCAGAAACCCTTCTCTTCCCGTTCCTAAGAGAAGGGCTCCGCGTGTCCGCCCCGTTTGGGCCACGGGAGGGTTGGGTTTTACTTCGCCGGGTCCCAGCGAGCGCAGCCGCCTTCGCCCGAGGGAAGGAACGCCTTCGCCCACGCCGACCTGGCCAAAAACGCAGCACCCAGAGCCGCAGGCAGGGTCATGCTTTCATTTATTCACTTCATATAAAAATCTCTTAAGAATGCATCTGAACACAATATATAATACTATAACATACATTGTGTGAAACTTTTGGAAACAATAAAATAACCACCTGGAACAATGCAGTGTTCAACAGACATACAAACCCATTGATCATGCACAACTGTGCTATTTTCATTAACTAGTTAGTCACAAGTTGGACCAAAAGCTTGAAACATATTTTACAAACTGAGATTGACACCGCTCACGATGCCGGACAAGCTTTGTCAGAAGAAGTTTCACAGCACAATTATTACATCAGTTCACATTTTTGTCATAGAAATTCACATTGGGTTGTTCAGAAATTGGAACGTGACATTTAAATGCCGGCCCGTTCGCGGGGGTTTCTTCCTTTTTTTTTTTTTGTTTTTCTTTCAGCCCCCCCACCCCACCCTTTAGGCTTTCGGCACTTCCAGCTGCTCGCCCGCTGCCCTGGGGTCTGGTTGTCCCCCCCTGGGCTGGCCGTGAAGACGAGCCCCCCCCGCTGCGGGCGGCTGCCACCCAAAATGCCCTTCCTGGGTTGCGTCTGTCTCTTCAGCTATGTTCAGGTTCTTGTATTTTATGCAATACAAAAGGTTACAAGAAAAAAAAAGGCAACTCTTATTCCGAGTTTTCTACACAATTAACATCGCCGCCGACAGGCAATGCTAATTCATATAAATTAATAACTTACAAAACATTACAGTATATACATTACGTAATAAATACACTGTTATAAACAGTAATGGAGGTGTTAGAGCTCAAGGCAGTGCAGGAGGAGGACGGTGGACCTAAACCTAGGAAACGTGAACAATAGGCGGGAGGAACACACATATCCGAGCGTGCAACTTCCACTGAGCCACGGAGCTGCCGAGGGGGAACGCGCGTCACACGCTGCCTTATCACGCTTACTTATATACGTACTGCGCTGTGCCATGGGAACAAACTACTCTCTACCCTGTGCACGACAAAAATCAAACCCCGTCGAGGAAAAAATACTGTTATTCCTAGCAAGCGAACGGAGATGGTGCACGAGGGCATGAAGTGACTTTCACCGGGTGACCTGGGGCGTTAAGAAGACGACTAAAGGTGCAGTAATGCAAAACAGAGGGTTTCCCTTCCATGGAGTCTGTAAAAGTGATTAACTGCAATAAAGTGACAGGTATTGCCCATGAAAAAAGGAAGACTGCTCTTGTAACAGGAAGAATCAAAAAAGTATCCGTCAATTTTGAAACACTTTGTGTCGCTTTTTATACTAAACTCCGTGTATTTCATTAATAGACTCTTGAAAAGACATGAAAGTGTTTACAAAGAAGGCACACAGGTCTGCAGACAGGTGGTCAGGTGGACAGGTTTTATATGGAGAGTTATTAATCAGTAGTTGCTATCAGTCTAACTGGTATAAATTCCAAAACTAACAGTAAAAAATCTCTCAGTTGTGTGTCATTCACTCTTCAGTCCCGACCCAAGCCAGCTCCAGGACAACGCGATGCTCTCAGCTGACAAGGCTTAAACCACAATGTAAATCACCTGTTAATTTCCTGAGCAATCAATTGTTCGCTACACCATCCTTAACCCTGACTCCAATCTCAAGTAGCTGGGAAGATCTTTCAGCCCATGTCAGATACAGGCCTCAGACCCAGGCTGCAGGCCAGTCCGTCAGACTGCTTGCATGCTCCTTAAGTGTTTCAAATCCACTCACGCGGGGACGGGACATTATGTGTCCACGGGAGACGTATCTTCTGTCACGATTTCTATGTTCGCCTCCCTCTGGGACTCCTCTTCCCCCGGCTCGGCCACGCAGAGTGTCTTTGTATTGCTGAAGTAGCCGATGCTCTCGCCGTCCTTCTCCGGGCCGTCCGAATCCTCCTCCTCCAGCGTCAGTTCAAACTGGAACTTCTCCATCAGGCTCTGACAGTCCCTGCCCCGCTCCTCCAGCGGAGGAGAGGGGCTCTGAGGTATCATGCTCTGGTACCAGTTCCTGTTGTCCTCCAGCGTGTCCAGGATGTCCTGGGCATCGGGCTGCACCAGGTCAGCCCACGTCTCCCAGAGCGGGTGGACGATGTAGTCAATGAATCCCACCTGAGGAACACAGGAACATGCATGCTTAGGGGAAGGGAATGGCTAGGAGCAGACACGTGTCCAAGTAGTTCAAATGCTGTTAATACATGATTTTTACAAGCAAAATACCCTCCCCAGAGCAAGTCCCCAAACCAGCGCAGCTTAATTGCAGAAATAACCATCCGGTACCCAAACCACACCTACAATGTTGACATCTCGTCCAAAATCAAACCTTGGATGACAGTCTAACTAAAACCAGGAGCCAGCGGGAAACGCAGCAACGGAGCTGCCAATCCCCCCGCTGGCTGCAGGCGTGATTGTAAATATCCCTGTGGATGTCCGTTCCCGACTCGCGGCTCAGCGCCTGCCCTGCAGAAGTCAGGGTCAGCCACTGCTCTGAAGACAGAACATCCCACCGAGGGACGCCCCTTACCAGCTGTTAGTGCAGGGAGGCATTGTAGACCCTCACTGCCTCTGCCCTAAGATGGAGGAAGCCCGCTGTCTCCCTGACAGGATTCCCTGGCGACTGCGGACACGGCCGGTGCACTTAGGGCAGCCCTGCTGTCACCCCGGGGCGCGCGTGTGGCTGGTGGCTGTGAAAACACCAGCGCTCCCAGGGCCAGCAGCCGCCCCAGCGCCGAACGTCTCTGCTCGCACGGCCTGAGGTTGGACCTTTAGGTGGATGTTACTGTGGGGTGGAGTTTGCACCCGTTCTGAACTGGTGTGCGGGGCGGCAGCTTTAAACATCTCGGCCTTTCTCCTCTACTCTGCCAAAGCAGCCACCGTGTTTCGCTGCGGAGCCGGCCCTGGTAGAGCTTTCCTTTCCTTTTTCCTTTTCCCTTTCCTTTTTCCCTTATCCCTTTCCTTTAAACTTTTTCCTTTTCCCTTTCCTTTTTCCTTTTCTTTTTCCTTTTCCTTTTCCCTTTCCTTTTTCCCTTTTCCTTTTCCCTTTCCTTTTTCCCTTTCCCTTTCCTTTTTCCCTTTTCCCTTTCCTTTTTCCCTTTTCCTTTCCCCTTTCCTTTTTCCCTTTTCCTTTCCTTTTTCCCTTTTCCTTTTATTTTTCCTTTTCCTTTTCCCTTTCCCTCTCCCTTTTCCTTCTCCCTTCCCTTCCCCCTTCCCCTTCTCTTCCCCCTTCCCTTCTCTTCCCTTCTCTTCCCTTCCCTTCCCTTTTTCCTCTCCTCTCCTCTCCTCTCCTCTCCCTCTCCCTCTCCCTCTCCCTCTCCCCTCGTTTTGGACAACAGTGCAGAAAGCGAGGCAGCTCATCCCAAAAAGCACTCCCCCCGCACACAGGCGGACAGACGGCCGGTGCCCGACTCCCATGGAGTGACGTGCCAGCAGTGGAAACAGTGAGGGCTGCGGCCGAGTCCGTCAGTCCTTCCGCCGGCCAGCGCGTAAGCTCTGAGCTCAATCGTTTTTCAATTGTCTGACTAAGAGGACGTACGTCCAGGATGGAGAAAACTGAATGGCCATAAAGAGGATTGAAATTCTTCCGTCTTGGCAGAATGTGTCACTTCTCGCTCCGCTGGACAACATCTCTGTGCAGCAGGAAAATGGCTCTCAGAGGGGCCAGACTCAACGTGCAGATGTTTGCTTTGGAAATGGCACATGCCTCCTTCAGACACAACAGGATGTCAATAGAACCATTAACGTTCAATTGTAACGTACTGTTGAGGCAGCTTAAACAAAAAGGTGATGAAAATTTCCTGCCGCACATGTTCCGGAGCACTTTTAAAGCGAAAAAAAATAAAAAAAATAAAAAAAAATTCTGTATGGTTAGCTGATGGCTTCGCCGCCACCCAAAACACTCGAGGGCTATACAGCACCGATGGCTGGAGATCGGTCGCTTCATCACCAGGGCATTGTTTCTTCACACAAACATCCCAAATGACGGGATAGCTGGCCAGATGGCTGAGCACGGATCTTAAAATATTCGGATGTAAAGAGGTACCATCTAGAGCTTTGAACTACTCGCATACTATTTCCCATCGGTTCCTTGTTTCACTCCAAAACGGACATGCCGCCTCCCTCTCTCCTTTGCCCCTAGCTGGGATTTCAATGGGAGCCATTTCGCGCAACTCCTGTTCTTTTTACATCGCAAAAATGCCATTTTGAAACCTCTGCGAAGTGCATATGCGAAACAAAAAATTCATTGGAGCTCACATGCGGAGCACATGGGCATTTTCTGGCCAAGCCTGGCTGAAGGATTCGTTTCTTGTTAGGTTAACAAATAAGACAGATTTTTCCAACAAAATCACCATGCGGTTGAGTGAATAATTTTGAAACCACTTGGCTTAGCCCAAGAGGACATTTGGAAATAATTATCATCAATTTTGTTACTTATTCAAGCTGAAAAACCTCGATGACGACTTGCTCGAGTCATTTAAAAACAACAACCAAGACACCATTATATAAAGATTGGAGTATGTTTAGGCAAACATAAATTACCAGCTTCATTACAGACTAACCGGGTGAAATTTTACGGCCTGTGCTACGCAGGTCAGAACAAAATCTGACCTTGAAACCGTTTAATCTATGAATCAGAGCTAGGGATGAGCCAGTTAATCTCAAAACCCAAGACATCTCCAGCTGCTTTTAAGGTTTGTATTGACATAAATAAATATTCCTTTGACTTCGCCCAGCACACACCAGCTCCACCGGACCTCGAACTTAACCGGACAGATCACGCACTGCAGAACGGCTCTGCAGGAGGCTAAATATGACCGACAACCAGACTTCCCAGTGTCCTGAAGTGGGTATCGGCTGGGAGAAGCTCCTGACCCTGCGGTGCAATGTCTAACTCAGGGTACCGCATCAGGAGGTTCAGGAGGTGCTAATTAAGGAGGCCGGAGGGCGTGAGGGCAGAAGAGACCCGGCAGAAGGAAGGGGAGGTCAGAATTGCACTTTTCAAGCCTGGGGAACCAACTCGCTCTGGAAACTGGGACATAAACAGGGCAAGACAAACACGCATTTGGAAATGAGGAGATGCCAAGGGGTACATAAAGGAGTCTGAACAGCCCCGCCAGTCTAGATAAGCTTCAGGCACAGCTGGATGTCAGGGTCAATCAGAACCAAGCCTCTGAACAGCTGGCTGTTTGCCTAATTGTGCTAGAGAAAGCAGATGAATTTTGTCTCCGCTTTAAAAATACAAGCTTAGGCAGCACAAAAATGCAGCTCACAGCCAATTACCTGTGATTTTTCCACTGACGCTGTGTGTTTGTCGCACATTGGACTGATTTCCATTCCTCTTTCGCGCTCTTTGTCTCCCTGCTGGAAGAACTCCTCCATGATCCTGTCCGTCCACTGCCGGTACAGCTCCAGAGACTTTGTGGGATTACTCAAGTCCGCACAATGTACCATATTGCGGAGAACCTGCAATTACATTAATCAGAAAACTCATAAAATCAAATGGAAAAAAGAGGACTGTTTGAAAGCTGTAGCTGCTTGCTTAATTCAGGACATTTAACCACAAGGCTCTTTGATTATGCAACAGCCTATAAAAATATTGACACCGAAACATCTCCGTACGTGAGACTGGCTGCTCCCATCTGCCTCAAAAGTCAAAACGCGCTCTGTACTTTTCAGACAACTCCATACTTACAGGGGGTGCAGTCGTGGCCACGCTCATTACATCATATAAGTTTGTTTTTGAATGCAGGTGCTTCCCGCCATTCAAAATTGACTTCCACGCTCTCAGATGGTTAAATGCTCCCACTTTACGAAATGAGTAATATCCCTTAGACACACGCACAAAATGTGCCTGACTAAGGACTTAGACAGCAACAGAATGACCTGTTTTAACATCAGCAGTCTTAAATAAATAATAATAATAAAATAAAAAATATGTCAGGAGTTTTCCCATGAGTGTTCTTAAGAAGTTGGCCATGAAAGCGGAGAGAGGATCAGGACGTATCTTGTCCTGCTGACTACATGACCCTGTTCCAGGACTGCTTTGTCATTTCTGTAAATCAAGGATTAGATTATATAGGGAACAGGCTGTGCATCACTCATTTCAACTCAGGGTGAGTTGCTTTTGGTATGGAGTTACAAATTAAATTCTTGCAATCTTGCAAGGCTATAGCGAGCTTGCTTTACTTTTTCCACAGGAGAAACAAATGGGAGAAAGCAACCAGGAAATTCAGGAGCCCCTCAAAAACTCAGCCTTATCGATGAACTTCAGAAAAATCTACGTGTTAAAAACATAATCCCCTTCACCTAAACCATATGGGACCACCTTGCACCTCTTTGTGGTGCAGAACAGAAGATAAGGATTGCTGAAAATTTAGGTCAGTAGCTTCTATATATGGTCCCGTTTCAAAGCCACAGTAGAACAACAGGAGCGCGTTTTCTTCAATCCTGATCAAAATACACAAAATCTCGGAAACTCGGCTGACGTACCTGTATTCTGTCTGTGTAGTTGTCCAGAAGCAGGACTCCTGAACTGGTCACTTTCTTAGTTTCCACCATAGTCTTCAGATCAGCTAACAGGCTCATATGCTTGGACATATCTGTCGCCAATACCTTTACAGAAGAGAAAACAGGATCTCAGCAGGGGCAACCACACAAAGCAGCCACTTTTTTTGATTAAGAGGAGGAGTGGCGCGTGCACGGCTCATACCATGTCGATCACCATCTTCCTCAGCGTCTGACGCTGTTTCTTGGTCAGGTTCTGGAAGATGTCACAGTGCTCCTCCTGAAGCAGTTTGAAACCCACGGCAAGATGGTGGTTCTCCAAGACGGATTCGTCGTTGTACATCAGGGCTAGTTCAGAATCTAGTGAAGCAAGACAACTATGTGAGTCCAGCACGTGAAATGTGTGATTTCAAACAGCAAACGCTTGTCCTGGGTACTGAAATGTTTATCTGTATGCAATAAATAGGGGAAAGTTTTCTTTTTTTGCTTCGTGCGTGCCAAGAGCGTGCGGTTTTCTAATTTAAGCACATATGTATATAATATAAACAGCCCTTTGCTGGGTTCTAATGAACAAAATAGTACTCGGGTGACTTAGTTATGGGCTTCGGCATCACTGACAACAGAAAGCACGATTCCTGCAAACACACTTTCCAAAAAAGAACAATACCCGTATTTTGGAATCAAGATACATGCTTAGCCTGTTGCAGAACACAATATGAACCACAATATTTAGCTTTATGGTTGTCAATAGCAATAGCATTATTTATCTTGCTTTAATGATAAAATTTGCACTCAGGACTGGAAGAATTATTATGCGTTAGCAAGTAGTAATATTCACAGGATTCAAGGGCGCTTTGCAAATTGTACAACAATAGCTTCCTTTGTTAGGAATTTCATTTTAATTACTACTATATTTCAAAACTTCTAACTAGTTTACTGCACAATCTTTTGAGAAAGCAATGCAGTCTGAAATTCAGTCAGAATTTGTGACCTCGCTGTAATGGAAAATACATTTCCATTCGTTTCCAAGTTTGCAGATGAAGTTATTATTGTATTTGAAACAAAACTCACTTGTATTAATAAGAAATTGATTGGAGACCCCGGGGTGATCCACATCATGAATTGCAGCTGCAAAAATTGCAGCAAGGATTTCCAAATCAGTGAAGACAGCCTAAGGAGGAAAAAAGGAATTTGTCAGAAAGGCCCTTATGTTTTATCCCTCGGCAGTTTGGGAGGATGATTTAGAGAAACAAACTGTGCTTTTTAAATTAGTTTTCTAAGGACAAGACGTTTACTCAGAAGAAAGGTCTACAAGCAGCATGTGCTCTTTAAGATGAAAGAGAGCTTCCAGGCAAAGCTGCTGCTGAAATTCCTTCGCGGTGATTTCCCTGGCAGCACAGCCAGCCCTCAGAGGAGCAGGCAGCACACTGCTTTTTGCAAGTCGGAGTGCTACCGGCGACTGACTCAGCTCAGGGTTTTTCTCCCGTGTCCACACAGGCAGCGGGATGTTTTTAAGCCGCCACCCCACGTTCGAACGCAACGACGGCCCAACCCAAAGCACGTGGCTCAACCGGGGTAACTCACATCCAGCGCGGGGGTAGAGAGCAGGACATGCGTGGACTGGGCAACGTCGGCAGCGTGGAGGCTGTTGTGGTAAGCCACGTCCGAATGGTAGTGGTCTTCGAGCGTCATCATGTACGTCACGAAAGTGTCTGATGAGATCTTGAATGTTTTTAGCAGATCTCGCTCCTGTATAAAAAAACGGCACAAGCATACACACGTGTATCAAGTAAGGATGTCATACTGTAGGAGGCAGCAAAACAGAAAGCAATCAGAAGCTAAAACGGCGTTGTAAAACAACGGCAAATTGGATCAGAAAGTCACGAACCTGAAATATGGCGTACATGATGCAGGTGAGCGGCCTGTTGTGGGAATACCGTGCAACATTGAATATGTTCAGACCCCACTTATTCAGATCTTCCAGTTCCTTCCGAAAGGACAAAAAAGAGAAGGGTTACAATATTTTTCAAGAACAATCCCGCCCTTATCGCTTGCGCCACGGCTCTTGCATTTTCCAAAAGTTTCAAAAGATGCAAATTCCACCTTTATTACAGTAATTATGTCACTGCATGAGCAGGCACTTACATGAGCGTGGACTTAATAAAGTCCACGAACGCAGAGTAACTCCGTGTTACAAAGCACTTGTACAAGGAGGTGGCATTTCTCTGTGTGGCTGGGGAATTACTCGCGATGTGTGTCTCCACGTAGCAGGAAGAAATGCCCTGAGAGCGGCCAAGGCCCCGTGGCCAGCTTGCCGGACATACCGTTGTTACACATTCCTGCGTTTGCTAATTGCTCTCCTCAGCCTTCATCGCATTTTTATTATTATTTTAGGGATATTTTCAAGGAATTTACGACCACAGAATACACTGTTAGGGCCCGGTACCATTAATTACAGCATTTGTAAGTGGGCACATCACTTCAGGGACACCCAGTCCAGCTCTACGAGGTGGGGGCAGCCCAGCCAGTCAGCCCATCCCCGGCTTCCAGATAACACAGATTCTCCCAGAACCGCAAGAATCTGTCATACCTTGGCCAGATGGTCTTCCTTTTCGGTCTTCACACCAAAACGCGAAATGCTGGTGTTATTTAAGCTTGAACTATGCATTAATTTTTTCACTCCACTGATCTGTGTCATGAGCTGCTGTTTTTTCTTCTTCTCTCTGTCTTTCTGGGTGGGAGAAGGAATCTCCACATCATTCTGCTTGTCTGTAACAAATAAAGGCGAAATGAGTCAACATCATTTGCAGCGTGAGCACCCATCACCCCCCCCAAAATCAACCCTTCGCTTTGCTGACTAAGCGGCTCCGCACACCCGTTCAAAGCCATGTGTTTCTGCTGGGGGCCTTCTCTAATTTTGGGACCAAACTGAACCAAAATCAAAGCAAAACAGTGACATAACCTTTCTTTGCCCTCTGCGAGACTGAACCCTCCCACTGAGCCCTGCTGGGAGATGAAGGGCCAGGCTCCTTTCACGGTAGCCTTTTTCAAGCTGCATCGCTTGGGGACACAGCACGTGCCCAGGAGCCAGCTCTCCATGACTGCAGGGCACCAGGTTGTGCTCATAGCTAGATCCCAATTAATTTTTAATAATTGTTTTCAGGAAAATAAAACACATAAATTCAAACAACACATTTTTCCTCAATAAAGTACATAAGCATGTATTTTCACATTCACTCTATTGATATTTATTGGGGCCAAACCCCTCTCCTGCTCTTAAAATAGCAACCCAATAACGATTTGGTGTCATGGATTTATTAAAGGTTTGCCCTTTACAAATATGTATGGAGTAACATACAATGCACAGGCTGTATTTCTACTGTCCCGCTCAGAGAACAGTAACAATTTCAGTGCACATAAAGCAGACACCTAGTGGGGCACAAACTGGGCTGTGGGGACGTCTTTAGTAAATAAATCTATCCACATACACCACTTACTGCCTTTACAACTTCTTTACTTGCTGCGTTAACATGGAGATACAGGGGCTCATCACGTTCATACTAACCATTTTTTCCTGAACTTTTAGAAAAGGCTACTATAACCTCATTGCGCCTTTGCATCTCTGAGGACGTCTGGAGGGACTAGGCATCTAGGCATTAGTTACTTTTGCCTTGGCTTAATTAAAAATCTCTGAAATAAGAACTACCAGTGTGTCTGCACTTAAGAAGTAAGCCATTATTCACAGCAACAGTTGAGCTGACATCAATGGGTGTTTCCCTTGTGTGTTTTTGCTGAACAACAGAAGGACTTTCCTCTATGTAATCTCCTTAGCAATGACTAACGCTAAGGCAGCGTAAAACGGACAGCCTTGAACAGAAATGTCTAATTTGTTAAATCACGTCCCCGCGGCGGTGGCACCAGCAACACCCCTCGCGCCGTAGGAAAGGGCTTGTGCTGAAAGGCCGTCACGATCTTCCCCGTTTACGTGATGTGGCCAACGAGAAAAGCACCATTCTTCAGCTTTGTCCTTCGTACGGATCTGAAGCTGGTGTCCTCGCCCTCACGGCGCAAACGGCGACGGCAGGACTTGCTCCTCGGCAGAGGACACCGCTTCTTGGTGCTTCCTCAGCTCATTTAATCGAGTCAAGCAACCAAAGGAAGTCTTGTCATCTGGTTTTAGTATCTATACGTCATCCTCATCTAACAAACACTGTTTGGAGACAAAGCAATGTCCTATCCTCATATTTGTTTGTTTTGTTTGTTCAACTTCCTCAGTTGTAGACTGTATTTTGTGTGTTCATTTAATTTAAAACCAAATTTTGGGGCGGAGGGGGAAAGCAACTCATAAAAATGAATTTTTTCAGCACGACTTCCCAAAAAAAGCTTGAAGATGCTTTTAAAAGCTTTACTCATGTCTTTTTAAGAGGAGCCATCGAGTTGCAACGTGGCCATATCTGGAGAGCTTCTACCACTCGGCATTACGATGGCCCTGAGAGGACGACGCCGTTACAGGATATGGGAGAAGCAGAGGCCTGACCCAGCCCGAGTACGGGGAGTAACACAACGTCAGCTAATTAGCCCCCGCTGAGGTACAGACTCCACTAACGCGAGCGTGTGCGTGGTTTATTGGGTTTATCTGGTCCCCAGCATCGCGTCACGCCGCACCGGCTGTTTCTGCTGCAGCGCATCCAGCTCCAGAGACACGTGCCTACCAGCAAGCGCTGCTGAACAACAAACTCCCCGAAAATGGCAGGGTGGTCACGCTCCCCGGAGCGCTGCATACGCCCCAGGCTCTCCAGCCGAAAAAGTGGCCTGCTGGCTGGCAGCTAGGCAGTCTTCCTTCTCCTCCCTGGATTAATTCATGTTCTGGATGTCACGATTAAGCCGAGTGATAAGCCAGGGCCAATGGATTCCCACAAAGCAGCTACAGACTTATATGGATTATTAATGATGTGATGCGTCCTAAATGCACGCAGCGGTTCCAGTTGCAACTGGCTGTTGAAATCACTTTAAAATCCCTTAATGGAAATAATTGTGTGTCACACAGTGAATGCGTTCCGAGCCATCTTAACCGCAGGGCACGAGTCCCCCACAAGCTTCGGCATCCCACACACACGCGGCATCTGAAGCTGTTTGGACTCAGAGATATGTATGTGAGGGCCCTCTGGTAAGCTTGGTTTTATATGCAAATGGTCACAAATTCTAAAGCTGCTGGAAAATGCACAAAATTATATTTTTCGTAACAAGTTATTTTGTAAACGCGGAGGATTAATTAATACCAGTAGTCCTATGAGCTTCAACAAAACGAATGACAGGCAAAATATTCTCTTTACTCTTCATTCTGACTTTCAGTGCAAAATGAAATGTGTATATACATATAAAATACATATATATATAAAATATATATAAATATATGTTATATAGATAATATATAAAATGTCTGGCCTCGACCTGCTTGTCTGAACCCTGTCTCTGAAGGGGGAAGATGCAGCTATATGAGGCAGAAGTTGCAGAGATGACAGTATGCAGTTGGGCTCGTGTGACTTTGTCCTCTCCGTAAGGTCACCGCAAAAAATCAAATATATTGCATAACGCAGCCACCGATAGCTTAATCCAATCTGAACAGAAAAATCGTTTCGTTTGCAGAGGGAATTCTTTTGTGGATAGACTTATTCAAACAGTGTATTATTTTCCTCCCCACATCCATTTTGGAAGTGAAAAATCAAAACGTTTAATAACGCTCTGCCCCAAAGGAACACCGGGCACGAGTATCGACTGGTGGGTATTAGGCTGCCATTAATCATTATCTTTGAGTCACCCGAAAGCTTGGGATGCGACGCCTTACCCAGGAAAGTGTTGGAAATGTACTCAGACACCTGGTTGCCAGAGCGGCTCATCTCGGAAAGGTGTGTCAGCTCCCGGTTCAGCATTCTCTTGAACTGGGAAGGGAAGAGCACACACACAAAGATGGCATTTTTCTGAATGCTTCTCCAAATTAACACAGCTTTATCGCAAGCAAGTCCACAAACAAGATGTTAAAAGCAAAATTCTGGAGGTATTTGGAATGGAGTCAGCGACATATGGTTTCATTTAGATACTGTTCGGCATCATCATGACGAGCTATTTCCTTTCAGTACACTAAACTACAAAATGAATTTCCTCCAAAGATGCATATTAGGTTTTTCTGTAACAAATGAGAAGGTAACGTTTCAGGTAATCTCTCTGTAAGATCAAATTCTTGTACTGGTTTTAAATTTCCACATCCCATAACCTTCTTTTGTTCTGAATTTTCTAAGTTTGCTCCATTTTGAATTATGCAATAAAAGACAACTGCATATCTTCAGAACATAACAGAGGAGAAATCTGTCATAAATCTGAAGATGTGCTTGGATCATTACAGCAAAATGTAGGATTTGAGCATTTGTTCACCCAGATACACAGGCTGCGATCCTCCTCGTTTTCTAATCACACATTTTCATTGCTGCATCATTTTAGCCCGCAACGGTGAATTCCCAAAGGAGGAAAAAACCCCACATACATGTACGCCGCATGCACAGTACATACGTTTATCTCTTGCCGTACAGTAACACATAACTAGCCTTTTTAAAAGCATGTTTTCCTTAGAGAGGTTTTATCCAAGCAATACAGCACAAAAAAACCCCCCCAGCCGTTTATAAGCCTTTAGGATTTAAACCCACCTTAATGTAACCCCAAGATACAGATAACAAATAGTTTGCTTCAGGCATTTTGGAAAACTCCACGCCACCGTCCGCAAATCCTCACGGAGAAATCGCTGGTCAGAGAGCAGAGGAGAGGAGAGAAGAGCTCCTCGGGCACCCGGACACCCCCCTTCCCCGTCAATAAGGAAAATCAGCGTTCATCAAAGGCGGAGATCCCCCAAAGCCCGGCAGTTGCTAATCCCAGACAAAGCCAAGCTTGGCACAGCATCTTTGCAGAGGGCTGAACGTGTGGGTGTATTTGCTCGCAGGAGAGAATAATGAAATCAGGGATTGCACGAAGAAAACGAGAACTAATCCAAATGTATTCAGCCGGATGGCTGGAAGCACTTATGAATTATGAATCGTCCTGGTTGCTTAGTTGGCTGAAGGGGGTCCCCACTCCACATTAGCCTTGCTCAGCTGAACCGCACGACAAAAAAAATGACGCTGGTTTCTGAGGGGTTGCCAGCTTTAGTAGCACAGCCATCTTTTTATAAGGAAGATTAAAATGGAGGAAGCTCTGTGCATATTTAAATAAGTCAAAAGTAGGCAGCAGGCTCTTCTCCACTTCTGCTTCGTTTTAATCCTCTTTGCTACAGAGAACTGAGGATTTTCAAAGCAAGTATTCAGGTGTGGATTTTTAACAGCATAATTTTTCACGTTTTCAGTGCGATCGTAAATTTTTTTCCCCTACATGGCAGAGGGCAAAACGTAGCAATGCAGCAAAACGTACCTCTACGAACCGCAAACCTTTTTCAAGTAAAAAGGCACAAACTGATAATAACCTTAAATCTGCCGTGTCAGTCTGCAATTAATAAATTCTCCCTTCTGAGAATATATTCACAATCCACATTTCAAGATGTAATCACCACTCTCATTTTTATTTTAAACTGTAAGGCAATCGCTTTATTAGGAGGCTGTAGCTGTCCTTTTCGCATCGGACCAAAAGAAAAAGCACATTGTTCTGCGTAAGTGATAGAGATCACAGCAAGGAACCACCGCTGATGCGCAGCACTCCCACCGCTTCAGGACGTCCTTGGTGATTGCTGGCTCTAACACGCCGCACGACAGCGGCCAGGATTCCGAAAATAAAAGTGCAATCTTTGATCTAAAATTATGTCTTTTCTCCAACTGCCTTCTTCGTTAAAGGTTAGCAGCCTCGCTTGGCGTGACGTCAGGAGGCTTCCTCGCGCGCTGGGGGAGACGCAGGGCACGGGGGCAGCCCGCGCCGCATCGCACCCCGGTCCCCGCTGCCGGAGCTGCCGGGTTGGGAGATGCCAACCCCGCACACAGCCCACAGCTCCCTGTTTGCCCGGGCTGCCAGACCAGCACCGAGCACCACGAAAATCATAGAATCACAGAATCACTTGGGTTGGAGGAGACCTTCAAGATCATCGAGTCCAACCATAAACCTACACTGCCAAAACCCCCCCTAACCCATGTCCCTCAGCACCACGTCTGCCCGGCTTTTAAATACCTCCAGGGACGGCGATTCCACCCCCTCCCTAGGCAGCCTCTTCCAGTGCTTGAGAACACTTTCCGTAAAGAAGTTTTTCCTCATACCCAACCTAATCCTCCCCTGGCACAACTGGAGGCCATTTCCTCTTGTCCTGTGGCTTGTTCCTTGGGAGAAGAGACTGACCCCACCTGGCTACAACCTCCTTTCAGGGAGTTGTGGAGAGTGATCATGCCTTGCTGGCCAGGCCTGGCTCCAGCCGGTGCTCTGCACCATCCAGGTGGGATTCCCGCTCAGCCTTTGGCCCCAAGAACCACACAGAGCAAACGAAGTTGTGAAGCCACCTTCTTCTCTCCTTAAATTCCTGATTAGCAGAGCCGATGCCACGTCCCTTTGACCACGCAGAGCAAAGATGGGGTGCTACCTGCCCGGGCTGCCACCACTATCTCCGCTCTCTTCTCCTGCAGCAACCTGCCTTGCCCTGAGGATGTGATCTCTCAGGATACGGGCAGGAGCAGGATGTGAAGGATGCCGCCTCATGGGATACGGGCAGGAGCGGGATGTGAAGGATGCCGCCTCATGGGATACGGGCAGGAGCAGGATGTGAAGGATGCCATCTCATGGGATACGGGCAGGAGTGGGATGTGAAGGACGCTGGCTGCTCAGGAGGGCATCCCACAGCACTGGGGCACGGGCTTTGGCTCACAGACTCTCCACTAAACGTCATGCCAACCAAGAGGGACAAAACCCTTTTTGAAACTCCTGAGAAAAACCTTAGTGATGGAGAAGGAGCGGCAGCAAGAATGAAAACAGAGGAAGAGAAAGCCTGTGGGAGGAGGGGAGAGCTCTGACCCTGTCATTCCTCCCAGTGACGTATTTTTGCCAGTCACAAGCACCAGCCGCCAACACGTGAGCACTCCCACAGACTTACAGCGAAGCATGTGCTGCGACATTCCTCTGGATCGAGGCCTTTATCTTCCCAAGGAAAACACCATCATCAGATGATCGCACAAACAACTTTTAAGCGACGCTGAATCAGTTGGGCTTTCTATACAATCGCCCCTTTCAGACAAATAATCCCAAGTGACGGACAAACATCTGAAATAAATGCCTTTACCTCACGACTGACTTCGTCAAGTACAAAGGGTAGCTGCTCCCTTTTCGCAGAGGCACAAAGCAATTACATGGCCTCCACAAGGTCACCCAAGCCATCTGCACCAGAGATGAGGACAGATAAAAGACCTTGGGATTCTCGTATCTGATCTTGAACCAGAAATCTGTCCCCTTCATCTCCTCCAATGGCCTTAATCTTGCTCACTTTTCCAGACTTTTAATCAGCAACCTTTTATAAAGGCAGACAGCAGTATTACAGCGCTGCTAAAGGACTGACGGGGCCAAACCCAGCCAAGACACCCACAGTGCTGTGAGAACACCCACACGCTTTGCAAAGTCTCTTGCATTTACCATCTGAATGATGCTGGCACCTAAGCAGGATTTATTTAATAACACGATACCCTTTTAAAACCACCACAGCTCAGCACGGACCGCGGCACGCTGAGGGCGCGCTCGGGAATCACAACGTCTTCGCTGCTGGTGGGGGGTATTTGGGATTTTTCCTGAGCTTCCCTTGATGTCAGGATGCTCTGGAGCGACACGGCTTCCTCTGCACTGCTTTGCCATTTCCCCGCGGCGCCTGCGGGGAGAAAGCCCGTTGCCGTCTCTCTGCACAGATCAATGACTGATGTCATGTGCAAACCTCTGTAACGATCCCTTCGTTAAATCGATTTGACAGCAAAGGGTAAAACAAACAGATTGCAGGCTCGCAATGAGAAAATACCAACTGCTCTGCCACTAAGCAAACAGAAGTGTTGCTGCTTCAAAGAGCTCATGCTCGAGTGCAGCACGGCCCTCAGCGCGGTAATTACGATAATGCCTATCAGCAACAGGTGGACATGTGCTGTTATTTTCATAATTAATAATCATCTCGGTGCCTTTTACAAAGGAAATAAGCCCCGATAACCTCGCTGTACAGATGGGAACTGAGGCACGCACGAGAACACGCGTGCGCACACGCGAGGATGTACACGGGAGGGGATGCCCACTCCGACTCAAGGGGGTTTTCCCTTGAAAAAGAGGCAAAAATCAGGAAAACAGGCTTGGGGGCTCCCTTCTCTCTATCCCAAACTGACCACAGGACCGTGCAATTAACACATTCAACTGACAGAAAGAGTGTGGATAATGTAAATAAGATGAAGCCCCAACTGAAATTTTTAATACCTGAACATGCATGGCAGTAGAGCTGACCTTGCCAGCACGTCACCGAGGTCTGTAACCATCTGGAGGGTTGTGTGAGACCAAGCCAGGAGTTTTCCTGTTTCGCATGCTCTGAAGGAACTGCAGAAGTCATCTGAACCAAATTAAGTCTCCCAGAAATTGAATCATTCTTTGATTACCAGCAGTGACCCTTTTTCGTGTATCCTCTGGTCGAGGGAACCATAGTTTCTTTCCAGCTTTCCAGTCGTGTGTGCGTGCGGTAATTTCCTTGATTACCGTTGGGAAAGTTCACTCCCAATTACCCTCCTGGCCGCCCGCGCCGCACTCTCGCTGCTCACGTGTTCTCCTCGCCAGCACCTGCACGATTTGCTTTTACTTCTTCAGCGGCAGCGTGGGGCCAAGCGCTGGCGCCCGCCCAGGGCTCTGCAAGGACACCACCACAGGGACCTCAGCGGGCGCGCCGGAGGGCGGTGGCTTCGGCACAGAGGGCACGGCAGCGCCTTCAGCCCCTCGGCAGCTACTCCTTCACCCCATCCCAACCCAAGGCTCTGCAGGAGAAGCTTGCTTGCCTCCCTTTTTGTGCGGAGGAAGAAAATTTGGCCTAATTTATGATGGGATCTGCCAGATTTAGGAGCCCAAGCACGCTGGGCTCCAGGGCCACCGTGTGTGATACAGGGTAGAGGCCAGGGCCAGCATCCAGCCACACGTGGGAAATCTCCCCGGTGCTTTGGGGCGGAAAATCCCACCTTTTTGGCTCTTTATGGAAGAAACAACTCTCCTCCTTTCCTAGGAAGGTTACGGAGAGCCACGCAGAAGCGCACACTGTTCTCAGCCTTTCCAGCCCCACGCCGATAGTCCTGTTGTTATTCCTGTTCCTATTCCCCTTTGGAGCAGGGCGTCAGAGGTGTTCCTGGTGCTTTACAAGGAGAATAAAGACGGGGAGGACGTATCTGCTGCTGATGTAAATCCTTTGAAGTCGATTTATACCAGCTGGGGTTCCCTGGGGCCAAGAGTCCTTATGCAAAGAGGCTGCTTAAAAAAGTTTTTAGTCATTTGCAGGAGCTGAGAGCAATTTCAAGATAAAAGAGCTGCTGAGATGCTGCGGGGCTCCGTACCTAGGGAGAGTGGGGTCCCACCCCGCACTTTGATGGAGGAATCTCGGTGCAGATCTCCAGTGTGTAAAAATGTTTATAAACTCCGTTCCCGGCGACCCACCCTTCTGACGCAAACATTACATCCCTCGCTCTTCCACCGCTCCTAGAAATCCCTAGAACAAAAGGATTTGTGGTAGGAGGGTTGCTTTCGCCTTTGATTTCCACGCAAAGGCGGCTGGGCTGAATCCTTCTCAGCCTAATTGCCCTGGTAAATCACTGCAGTTTCAGGGGCGCAATTAAACTTTGGTGTAGCTCCATTCATTTCAACTGCTCCTCTCCTGGGAATAATTGGACACCCAGCCCGGAGAGCTGGGAAGAGCTGGCACTCACCTGCCCGTGTGACGGAGCGGGAACAAAAGTCCAGCCGGAAATTATTTACGCGCAGGAGGGAAATTACTCATGCGTGTATACGGCGACCAGGTCAAACAGCAAATGTGTAATGCTTTTGTCTGCATCTCTGGTCGGCTCAAAGGGGATGGATGTGACACTCACGCGCTACTGCAGAGTTTTAAAAAAATGAGATTAATTTCATGTTTGAGAAGCTAGAAGAAATATATTTGTAAATGCTGCGTTCTCCTTCCTGACATGGGTACCTTGCTCCTGTATTCCACAGAGACACCTAACCCTTCGGAGACAAAACTCCCGGAGTTAGGATTGTGCCTGAGCAGAGCAAGGCTGACGGAGTGCGATTCCGGGTGCCCCGGGACAGCGGTCGGTCCCAAACCTGGATACCCCCTGCTCACTCCCGAGATGGGCAGGGGAGCAGAGCTCTGGCACACGAGCACCTTGTCACTCTGAAGGTCATTTTTCATTACTTTTGGGTTTTTTCCCAAACTACATTTGGAAAACCTGTTGATTTTAGGGTGCCGGAGCATTTCTTTCATGGTTTCTTAAAAAGCTTGCAAGTCAAAAGAGTTCAAATTCTTTAATTTACAGGAGCAGCAATCTGATCCCTTATCTGCGCTTTCCTGACGTTACGTCACTTACAGAAAGGACTGTGTCAAACAGATTTGCAGCTGTCCTTGTTACTTCGCAATTTCTATCGATTTCCCTTTTAAGCGCTCACCCGACAAATGATGAGAGGTACATTTAAATGTTTAAAGAAAAAATGAGTCCATTTTACAGGAATCAGTACTAAGAGAGAAAGTTTGCAGACCTTTTTCAGTGCCTGAAGAGAAGCGGAATGGTTGCAGTCAGCTATCAGTCATTAAAAAAAATCAACTGCTTTTGCAACTCTTTCTAGTCCTTGTTTCCTAAAACAATATAGTTTTTAATGTGCTAGAAACTATTTTTAATGAGATACAAAGTACTATTTGTTTTGGGGGTTTTTTTTGTTTTCCCTTCAGCTTATTTTTTAAACCAAAAAGTAAACACACAGTTATGAAATATCCAATTTCACATCAAAGGAGAGTTGATTTATATATATGTTCAAAGGAAGACTTTAAAGGAGTAACATCATGACCAACTTGTTGGCCTTACGTTATTAGAATAATTTAAAAATCCACAATGTAAATGTTGATAAATAAATAGCACGTTGCCATAAATCAGCATGTGGCTGCTCATGAAAGCAATAACATATATCTGATGTAGACAGAACAATATTCAGATTTTACCCCGTAAAGTTTAGCATTTCTGAAAGCAGCAGAACCTCCCTTGGGTGGGACGTATTTACGCAACACGGGGCTTAAAAAGTGATGAAGTGGAACCTGAAGCGGGAGTGTTACCACCGGTACATTTCCAGTTCATTTCCAGACAAATGAGACTTGAAATATGCAAATTGCATTAAAACGCCGGAAAGGAAAAACTCCCTACAGGATCCTGCCCAAGGAAAGCACTGCGAACTAGCCCCGCGTAGAAACGATACCCAATTTCCTTATTTAAAAGCAGGCTCGGGGCATGTTACTCACTCGCTGCGAACTGGTAAGGCAGAAGAAAAAACCCCCTAAGCCCGGTGCTGGGCAATTGGTAAGGTCATGGAGAAACCACCCCATTTACTTTCCTGAAAACGAATGCGTCATGTGTTTATAAGGTGTGCCCGCCTGAGTTTTTGTTGGCACAGGGAGCAAATGCCTGTACGGCCCAGCCGTACCCTGCAGCGCCACATCTGCTTAGAACCTCCTCGGCCGGGGCACGGGGCAGCCCCGCAGCATTCGCCGCCCATCCGTTCAGGTCTCTTGGTGTCCAACGCTACTGTGTGTGGTACCCACCAGCCCTCGGTGGAGATGGACATGGACATGTGTTTGGATGGATGGGAAACACCAGGACTGAGCGCGTTTACGATTTCCTGCTGCGCGGTGTGACAAAGCACATACCGTGTCTCGCCTCGGGTGCAAAAACCGCGGCAGCAGGGTACGGCCCAGCCTGCAGCTCGAGCTGAAGCTCCGGGTTCCTTTGGAAGAGGCTCAGGTTGGTTCCTGCTTCACCCAAAATGCTCTTCCTATACTTACGGGCAGGTCTCTTCTAGCCAATTAATACACGCAACAATATCTGGAGTCTCCGTGTCATCTTACCCTATTTTTTTAGAATTCCCTCACCAGTGAGTACCAAAGTGCACACGGCAAGAGCTCTCAACCCAACGGCAGCTCAGCGGCGACCCCTTGGGAACCGCACTCCCTCTCCATCACCGAAAGGCGCATTTTGTAAGACAAAACAAATGGCACTGCCAGGAGGAAGGACCACGCAAACGGCGTGTGACAGGGAAGGGGTAACTCCGAGACTCGCGCCACCTTTTCTAGGCAGCCGAGTGAGCTGCAGATTTTCCCCCCTGCGCCGCTTTTGCTCTTCACTCGGAGGAGAGGCGAGTCAATGAAACCAGAAACAAGCAAAAACACTTGTTCTGCAAAATCATTTTTACAGAGTTTTACCAGGTGGAAAAATGTTTGTCGTGTTAACCGCAAAAGGAAAATCAGGAAGAGACGCCGAGTACAAGCCCGAGCTGAAGGCTAGGAAGCAACAGCAAAATTAAAACCTACAGCAGCTTGTTTGTTGACATAAAGTTGATTAAAGACAAAACCCGATGCAGCTGACAACATCTGTGGCCTCCAGAGCAGATAGTGCTCCAGAAGGCTGCAGATCTCAGACCAAAATCTTCTGTCAGTCACACCCATGCAAACCGCACTGCCGAAGCCCGGAGCGCCGCAGGAAGCCAGCGACTGCGTCAGGAGAACCCACAGAGCCCGGAGCCTCCCCCCCGCTCGCCCTGCCGGCGCGGGCAGGGAGCAGCCAGGGGCACCCCGGCTCCTGCCGCGCTCAGGCGGGAGCCAGGGGAGATGCCGGACACTGGGATGAAACGCGTCTGGGTTATATTCTCAATCTTCAGCCAAAAAAATCCCCCCACCTCAAAAAAAAACCCAACTGAGAGTCTGGCGCATTTATCATTTAACACGAGATCAATACAATTAAACACGGCATTTTGTTAATCGTATGAAGCAGCAATTTAAATTTAATTTAAATTGGAGTCAGGCTCCGCAGTCATCATTTAGGCAAATCCAGCTGGGGTTTTACCCGAGTTGGAGAACAGGCTTTGGAAAATTCAAATAACTTTGTGCCCTGAGATGACTTTTCCAAGGTGCCCATAATGAGAAAAACTCTGGCAGCTTTGAATCGACAGAAATCTGTTTGCTCCAGAAAGCACAGGATAAAGAAAAGGTGAGTCCCGTGGAAGAAGCCGGTGTAGCTCTACAATACAGTATCCCCCCAAAAAAAACTGCGGCAGCTGGTCCTGCCAAAATGAAAATGAGCCTGATGCAAACACCAAAACCATACAGAATACACTAATTAATGTAAATATATTTAAATGAAAAAGCCTTCTCACATAGAGATAGCCAAATGATCTGCAGAATAATTTTTCTGCAGCATTTGCCCAGCTGTGCTAAACCAGCAGCGAGGTGAGGCACTTCTCATTTGTTTGCTTTAAACACAGAGCAAAGGCTTTAATCAGGGGAATCTCTCCCTCTAAGAGCGCTGACGGATGAGCCTTCAAACCAATACATCTCCACAACATGTTTTGGCTTTGATAACACAACATCTTTCAATTAAGTTTCACTTAGTGCAAATATTTTGATCCCCCGCTGCCCCACCGAAAGCAGTTGCTCTGCACCTGGGTAAAAAAACCAGCAGTTTGGAGTCAGGCTGCGGAAACCGGCCCGCTCCACAAAATCAGGGTTGGGATTATGACTCCTCTGAGGATTAAATCCTACTTCGAAATCCTTCGCAGCCCACTCCCATCCTAAGTGATGCTTCTCCTCGGGGATTTCATGCATCTCCAGTATCCTCACTTCACTTCTAGAGAGGTCACTGCTCCGAACAGTTAGTCACTCGCTAGTCCTGCCCTCAAATCATGATTCATTTTGAACCTGCCTTTGAGCTATTATTTATTTAAGCCCCACCCTAATGTGTTATAACGTAAAAGTCTGAGAATGCAGAACTTTAAAAACCCATCGCATCCAAGTACAAGCAGAAATGTTTAAAGGACAGGCTGGAAGGTCCTGGGTACCGTCGTGTCCCGGAGGATGGCAGCTCCCCAGAAAGGCTCCCGGGAAGATGGATTTGAACCAAAATTCAAACCCCAAAGCCTTCACCTCTGCTGCGGCTATCTAGATGTGCACCGGCAGCACGTACGACGTGTGGGATCGCTGTCGTGTGGCCTTTTTGCACTTATTTACCGCAACAGTCTGAGAGGATGAGAAAGCATCCGCCACTCAAAGTCGCTTTGCCCCAGGAGCGTATCTCCAGCAGTGACACCGGCTCCTAATACTGGACCGGCAATTTTCACAGGCAATGGTGCAGCTCTCCAACATTTCTTTCTGAAAATATCTGGATCAGTTTAACTAAGATACCCAGAACTGACCACCCAGAGGGTTGCAAGACCAAAATAATTAATTTGATCGTTAAATAAGCCGGCCCATGTATGGCCCCACTATTCCACCCCACTCTTATGACATATGTGATATCATCACAATGATTTATTTTAGAGGCCAAAGAGCAGGGGAGGAGGGATAGGTGGATACAGAACCAGCTACCCTAAACGTCCATTTACAATAGCGATGAGAACTGATACCCAGGAGGTGACTCGGACCCAGCTCCCCAAGTCCTGAGCATCCATGAGGAGCTTTGAGGGGTTTTGCAGGCTGGGGCAGAGCCACCCTCCAGAGCTGGCACCTCCTCACCCAGCAGGCTCCACTGGAACCTCACGTTCCCCACCAGCAAGGGTCCCTGTTAAAAAACCCCTGGCTCCCACATCACGCGTAGCTTTGCCTTAAGAAACACAGTGCCCTGTCCACAAGAACAAGGACATCCTCAACACAAATCAAATGCCACCGGAGGAAAGAAAGATCGAGCGGATATTCCCAACCTCAGGTATAAACAGCTCCTACCGCAGTTCCCAGTGAGCATAATGGTGGTGGAGCGTCCTGCTCTGCAGACAGCAGCTGTGCATCCAGGAAACAGTTAACTGGCGTGGAGCACACTGACAAAACACAAACCCACAGGGAACAGGGGCGATGAGCACATCAGGGCTCCGAAGGGACCGGCTCTGCAGGAGCAATGGCCCACCGCGCTCCGGAGAGGGAGAGCTCGGTCATCCCCCCGTTTCCGTAAGGCGATTCCCCGGGCGAGGGGAATACCGGTGTGCGGCTGGGGATCCGCGTGCGGAGCTCAGTGATTCATCCCGGCTTGTAAAAACAAGAGACGTGGAAGTCTCTTTGTTTCACTGGCTGCTGCACAAGCGAACAAGCCTCTCTTTGTGCGGCGCTCGGCTATTTTAAAGCATATTAAACAAAGGAAGTTACAGCAAAAGCAAGCGAAAGACTAAACAGCTCGGCACCACTTAAGGGAAACATCACGTACGAGGAGGACGAGATTGGGGGCCGACGGGCCGGCAGAGGCCAGGCGAGCGAGCGCGGAGGCTGTGCAGCCCGGCACATACTCTGCTGGCACCTGGCCCCGCGCCGCGCTCGACCTCCACCACGGACCTCAGCAGTTTACATTAGTGTCCAGATGTTTATTTAGCCACTGGCTCCCGAAAGCTCGGTGCGGCCTTGCTCCTCTTTTCTGACCGAAATGCCCTTTGAAATCCAAGCAAAACGAAATCAGTTGTGTTTATCTTAGCGGCTTCTGGCTCACGAGCAACCGAGATAGGAGTGCGGAGCCGCGCCGCTGCCCTGAGCCACCGGCTGGGAACAGCCTTGGGTGGCAAGATTGGGGTTGCGTTAGCCGGCGCTTGGGAGTAACGGAGACGTCCTCAAGAGCTGAAATAGGACAGTTTAAGGATTTACTCTGCAGTCTTTGTAGCTGCACCGGTAGCGCTGGCGAGGAACGGCCTGGGAAAAGAAGCGGGCGTCGAAAGTTGGAAGAGCACAAGGTAGGGACCCCGATGACAGCACCTCTGTCTACTCACAGTTAGTGTCTCCCCATAGCCCCCAAATTATGCTATCTGTCCATTTACTCTATGGACTACAAAAAGCTCTAAATAAGACTCATCTCATTTAAGGAGACGGTAAGGTGCTGGTTAGATCCATTCAGACACCGCCATTTCACGTGTGATCTGGGCTGTATCCTGCACGGACGGGCAGGTAGCTCTTGAGAAGTAACCCATTTTCTCCCTCCCTCCTTTCTATGATTTTACGGCCCTATGAAAACTCGGGAGCTGGCAAGACCAGCATTTCAGGTGGAAAAAATACTTGCCCCTTTTTATGCTTCGGAGGGTGCACCGAGCACATCCTCCCCCAAATCCCAACGCGATTTTAGGTCCCAGAGCTGAGGGGGTCCTGCGCTTCCGCCTCCGGGACAAGTGAGGCTGCGGACAGCCGCCTAATGCCAACCCCAATGTTACAGGGTGGCCACCAAGAGAGAAAATACCCCATCTTTATCAGCAGGCCCATGACTCGCAAATCCTCCTGAGACACAGCAGTTGCCTGAACTGGAAGCTGGACAGGGTGATAAATGCAGGGAAAAAAAAGGATATATATGTTACACTAATGTAGATATGCGCGGTCTGCTTCTACAGGCAGCAGTAAGTGCCTACAGAACTTCACAGGTCATTTTGTTTTCATTGCAAAGCTGCAGTGCCACGCTCTGCTCACAGCAAAAGTTTAGTACGTTGTTAGGAAAATAAGTTCCCTTCATGGCGGTGCATTCTCTGCAAACAGGTAGTTTTCCAGGTAGTTTTTTTCCCTCTAATTTAGAAAGCTACGGGCGCTGCGCGTGGTCAGTTCTTCTCTAGCAGGAGCTTGCGGCTGGAGCAGCATGGGACTCGGGCCGGTTTGGGGTCAGGCACGGCGCTGGTAATGCGTCAGGACTCACGGACACTAACGACAGTGCACCCGGGGAACAGAATTCCCCTCTTTGGCAGTGTTCTGTCCGATCCCCGCTCGCAGGACTGTAGGGTCCCACCGTGCAAGCAGCACCCGCTTGCTTGGCTCACGCTGATGTCAGCGCAGTCGGGCTCGTTAGCTCGCAGTAAGATTAGCTGCTCATTTCCTCACTTCTCCTGTAATTAACTCCCATCTTAAAAAAGTATACGCACATGTTTGAACCGCTGTTTTCCGAAAACCATCAGCTTATAGCCAGGATGCCGTCCCGCATGGCGTTTCCCCCCCAGCGATTCCTTTGCGGTGCAGGACTTCTGAGAATCCCCCCGCGAACACGTATGCCGAGATCCTCCCTCTCTGCCTGCTGTTGTTGCAACTCTGGGTTTTCTAAACTACGTCTGTCAGGAAGGAGACAGGAAATTCGAGTCACACTTGCAACAGCTGTGCCATGCCTACTATCAGTCTCAAATGACGTAGTTTGGCTTGGGTGGCGCGGGGCCAGGAACTCGGCAAGAGCGGAGGTCAGGAAGATAGGTCACTGTTTATACTGCTCTTGCACTTGGGAGCATGCTGAGTCTATTTGCTTTCTTCCTATCTATGCTGTTTCTCTTTCCGTTTTTCTTTAATAATGTGGAGCCCAAGCATCCTGTTTTCAAAACATCTGACTGTTTTTGCTGTTTACCGGTGACAAATTCAAATGCCTGTGACCCAAGCAAGGCGGTTGAGTGGGATCCTTGGCGAAGGGAAAAACCTGACCAATTAAGGACCGTTGCAGCCTCCTCCCGAAGATGCACGTTTCCAACCCAACGGCTTCTCGCCCCGTCAGATCGCTCTGCAGATTGTACGTCTGCCACCAAACCCAAAAGCCACAAACCCCCGTACTAATTTGTGTCAATATTTACCGCTGCTGAGGAAAGGAAAGCGAGGTGTGGGGCCATTTTATGCTTTTCTCTCACAGACGAAAACGATACTGGAAGTTGACCAAAAAGTGCAGACATTTCAGAAACTGGTTATGAAAAAACAAAGTTTCAGGAACCCTTTTTGCTCGACCCAGCTGTAAGCCGTTTGCACACAGAGGGATCACAACTTTTAATTACTACAATAGGCAATTTAGTTAGTCTTTCACCTTCACGAGTCCAGATTTGGCACTCAGTTTAAAAAAAAAAAATCTCAAAACAAAGGGCATCAGCACCCACACTGGAGGCGCAGCTTTCTCTGCAGCCTAAACCTTTCTCAACTTTCACCCTGGCTTGCCTCAATGCAAATTAAAAAAAAAAAAAAAATTCCTTTCTTGAAAGCTCGGTCTATAAAATTTTTATTGCTTCCTTTGCCCCTGCACGTCGTGGTAATCACTAACAGGGGAGGAAGCTCAAATAACACGGGATTTCTTTGCTCAACTTTTTCCATAAAATCCGTTTGTGATTCAGCATTTCTGATTTCATTAATTTCCAATTAGGAAAAAAAAAAAAAAAAACCACATTGGGTTCGTGCAGTACATCTCAGAACTGGCTGTACATCACCGCAACCGGTCAAAGGCAGGGATGCAGGGACACAACCCTCATCCCAAAGACGGAGCAAGTCCGTTTCTGGGACTGTACGACCTGCTCCAGCAGACAAGGCAGGGCTGGAAAGGCAGAGGAGAAGCCTGGGTGCAGGAACTGCCTTTGGCAAAGCCCGGGGAGAGGTCGGGAGCAGCCAGCTTGTCCCAGGGCTGCCAGGGCTCCGCTGGCAGCAGCTGGGATGAGAGCCGGGATGAGAGCCGGGATGAGAGCCGGGATGAGAGGATCTCCCACCCTCCAGCAGCCACCCCGGCAGATTGGGGTCTGACCTGGGGAGATGCTGAAGCGCAATTCCTCGGCGATGCTGTGACTGGGCGGGACGGAGCTGGGGAGCGGGGTGGGAT
>VZSF01007869.1:19043-70329 GCA_013398295.1 Chionis minor | reverse complement strand
CGCGATGCGGCTGCCCGTGCGCCGCCGCTGTCGCCCGCCCGCCGCCGCCTCCTGAAGCGCCGCCGCAGCCATGGAGCGGAGGGCGGAGGCGCCGCCGCCGCCGCCGCAGGGCCTCGACTTCACCGTGGAGAACGTGGAGAAGGTGAGCGAGCCGCCCCCAGCCCGCCCGCGGCGGGATGTTGGTGCTGCATCACCCGCGGGGGATGCGGGGCCGGGCGGGGGGGCACCTGCTCGGCGGTGCCGGGCCCGGGGAGGCCGGCGGGGCGGCATCCTCCCCCCAGCCCCGGCCCGAGGAGCGGGGGGGTGCCCGGTGCGAGAGGTGGAGCCGGCGGCGGCCCCTGGGCGCCGGGGCGACCCGGGGAGGGAAAATGATGTGGCAGAAATGGGAGCAGAAGGGAGGAGCTGTGTCTTCGACGGGCGTCCTCTGGGTGGCCGCGCTGCCGCGGCGGGCAGGGTCCGCTCCCGGCTGCCCCCGGCGTTATCGGTGTCTCCAGCAGGCGGGGAGGGGAGGGCACCCGGGCTTCCGCCAGGTGCTGGGAATTGTTGGGAATGACGGTTGGGAAAAGCCTTTGGAGGGCGGCTGGTTGCGGTGATGCCTTTCTAAACCTGGATTGATCCAGCCCCCCGTGCTCCTTGCTGAGGCTTGAGGTCCTCCTAAGCGGCTGCAGGGCAAGAAGAGCAAGGTCATGATTGCCAAAAGCTGGGATCCAGGGAACGGCCACGGCAAACTGAGGCCTTCCAGCATCACACCGCTGCTGGGAAGAGCCCCGAGCAGCCTCCGTGTGACCTGGGGTTCATCACGGAGACCAAGCAGGGCACCCCAGCAAGCGCTGGGGGAGGCAGCCGAGCAAAACCCTTTCCTCGGGCCATCTTGGAGGTGGGGGCAGGGCAGTAGCGGATGCATCCCTGAAGGGCAAACAGCTTCTCCCTTCCACTCACCCTGTAGCCAGACATCCGCTCGGAGACTGACAGCCTGTCGATCCATACCTCGGTCCCCAGACAGCTAGTGGGAATCCCAGCGTCCTCATTTTTCCTCGACAAGAATAGACCGAGTTCCTTGCCAAAGCGATGCCCACGGGCATGCTGGTGGGCACGTGGCTTGTGTTTCACACCCAGCAGCTTGCCTGGCCTCGCAGGAGGTGTCGGGTCAGGGATGTCAGGTTTGTAAGTGGGCACCGGTTGCCTTTGTGGCTGCAGGTGAGACCGCCCACCCCTGCCAGGGAAACGGAGACGCAGCACGGCCAGGGGATTAACTGATGTCTGGAAAATGCTACATTAATGCAACCTTCTGCAGCTTAATCTGCATATATCCAGGGCTGCTGGATGATTTTGCCTCTGACTTCCTTTCTCTTTGGCAGACACAAACCGCTCCTTTGTTTGCACCAACAATGAAGCGCACACTTGCCCGGGAAGGGTGGGCAGTGCCAGGGTGGGGGGCACCCGGGCGAGGTGGGGCTGTGCCGAGAGGCAGCTCGTCCTTGCTGCGCTGCTCTGCATTTAGCCTCCCGCCGCCTGGGAGGAGGCAAAGATGCCCTCTAGGATGCTTTGGGTCCCCTCCCCCAGCCTGCCCGGCTTCTCCCGGTCTCCACAGGCTTTGCCATCTCGGTGGTGTCATCTGATGATGCGGCTGTGGACCGTGGTGGGGCTCTGAGCTGCTGGCTGGGGTTAGCAGCGTGGTCCCTGCCCAGGTGAAGAAATGTGGGGTGGAATCAGAAAAAGCTCAGAGATTCAGCAGCTCGGAGCCCTCCTGTCTCTGTCCTGTCAAGGGAGGGCTGTGGGGTGTTTCTGGCACAAATGGAAGGAAAGGTGGGCTTTGCTGGGGGCTGGGCTGGTGGGAGGCAGGTGGGTAGAGCTGCTTTGTCAGAGGTGATGCTGGCAGATAAACGATGCTTCCCCTGGCCTGGGCTCTTCTGCCTGCCAGGTTTTGTGCATGGCTCTATTAATAACGCTGAATACTGATTAAAGTCAGGGTTTCACTCCACTCTGAGTCAGTTAGCGATAAGTGCTGGGGTTGGGAACGGCGTAAGGAGCTGGTTTTCTCTTAAGTCAGAGGGTCGAAGCCTCTCCAGGTCACCCACAGTGGAGGTCATCACGTGTGGCAGTTACAGGCAGGGAAGTCTCTGGTGAGACCATGCCCATCACGCTTTTCTGATGGTTTTCCTGGAGACGATTCGCTTCCCTGGAAGCCCCTTCTGCACTCCCACTGTTGTTTATTATGTGGTGGGCTGGGCAAATGCCCCTGCAGTTTTGCAGGGCTCTGGGTGCCCGGGTGGCTGTAGAGGATCATTGCTGTGTTTATCCAGCCTGAGATAGAGGGTGCCGGAGAGTTAGATCCCTCCAGCTGTGACTGGTGGTTGCAGGGAGGCAGGAGGGTGCAGATGCTGTGGGCTGGGCCCATGCTGCCCTTTGCCAGCCAGCAGGTCTGAAAGCCTGCGGGCTGCTGCCTCTCTTCCTGAGGAGGTGTCGGGTCCAGGTGCTGCACTTCAGGTGCCATCCGAAAGTTGCTCGCTGTATTTTTTTTTTGCTCCGTTTTTCCATAGGGAGCTCTCCCGTGACACAGGGAAAGAGTGGGGCCATGCTGGGGCTGAGCCATTGCAGCACGGCTACTGTGTCAGCATCCCCCGGTCCCAGCTGAGGGCTGCTCCGCTGCTTTTTGTTTTCTTCCGAGCCTGACCTAGATGCTGCTCTGGCTTCAGCACGGCTGGAGCAGGCTGGCGTGGCCATGCTGCGTGGACCTGCTGGGCGGCCGGCAGCTCTGGGCTGGCTCTGCTTCCCCTGTACCTGCTGCTGAGCCGGGCTCTGCTGCTGCAGCCGGAGGGGTGGGAGGGAAGGGAAGGCCGGGCAAGCCGAGGGCTTCAGGCTGGGAGGGCGCTCAGCCTCCCCATGCCTAAACGGCGCAATCTGGTTTGTGACCTGCGTGCGCTTTTGCATGCCCAGGGGCTGTCCCCGGCGTGACTGACGCCCGATGGTGGGGCGACGCTGCCCTGGGGAGGTGACGCTCCTGCTGCAGTATGAAGCCTGCTCCAGTGAAGACGGATTGCAGATGTTCCATCCCCTGGCGGTGTCTGTCTCAGAGGAGCAGTGCGCAAGCAGGACTTGCGCCTTGCATTTTTGGTCTCCCCCAGGTCAGGGGTGGCAGGACCTAATGCTGCGGTGTTGCACAGGAGAAGAGGAATGCGAGACCCTCTTTACTTGTTTTCAGTGCAGTTAAATCCGCCCCAGCAGTATCCCCTTTTTTGAAATAAGAAAGAAGGCAGTGCCGTTCCTCCGTGAATTTCCCACATGCCTGCTCTTGCCCTCTTTTTTTTGTCTGATTCCTTCCAGGTCTTTCCTCTCTTGGCCTGCCTCATCCCCTGGAGTGTTTGTAATATTCACTGACGTCTCTTCCCTAGCACATTAGCGGTCTGGCATCTCTGGGCCTTCCAGATTGCTGTGTGCCTCTCTGGAGATGCCTGATGAATGCACAGAGTCTCTCCGGCAGGATGGGTAGGCGGGGTGTCATGGAGCTGACATCCGGAGCCTACCGTGATGGGAGAGGGGTGGCTTTGATCACCGCTCCTCGGAGATGGTGAGCCTCGGGGATGTGCCAGCTGCCGGGGCTGCCTTCCACCCAGGAGGATGGGGAGGAGAAATCCAAGTGCATCTGCTTTCTTTGGAAAAAGGTTATTGCCTGTCTTCGGAAACCTGATCAAGAGAATTATGGATATGTCAGGGAGGGGGGAATGGTGTCCCCTGTCTGGTGCACTGGTGGCAGCGGCTTGGCCACTTCTTCCTTAGAGGCAGCCCATGTACATGAGATGTGTGAGTTGTACCAGGGATGGTAAGTTAGGGGCCTTGGGAGGGGGGATTCCTGCAAAGTTGAGGGAAGCGAGGAGCATTGTTTAGCATTTGAGCAGATCTTCACTGCAAAAGCAGATTCCATCCAGATCCAACCTTGGCTGAACATGTTGCTCCTTCCTGTAGCGTGGTGGTGATGGGATGAGAAGGCAATACCTTGTGTTTGCCGGGGCTTGGCTTTGCCCTACAAGAGCCATCACTGGAGCATCATCTCAGCTCTGACATCTTATGGAGCAGGAATGGGTGAGATCAGCTACCGGGTGCCAGCCGGGATTCCTCTCAAAAACGCCTGCAGGTGTGTTCACCGAAGTGATGGGCAGAAGCATGAGATGGTGGGCAGAGGTGTTTGGGTCACCCTCAAAACTCATCCTTGGCTCTGTGCTCCCAGGATTCCTCTGGTCCTGTTCACCCTTTGCTTGTGCAGGGCCCCAGCCACCACCACTGAGAGCAGATGCCTCCTGCAGCCCCCAGCCCTGCTGGGGACCACGCCATTCTCTGCAAAGTGCCTCTGGTGGCAAAGCAGCAGGAGAGATGCTGAAGCTGCTGAGCCTCATCGGGGCTGCAGCCCCTTCCAGACAGCCGAGGGCTTGGTGTGGACAAGCTGGGCTCAAAGAGGGGTGCAAAGTGGCAGCATTTCTTATTAGGAGTGATGGGGGGCAAAACCCTGTTGTTTGGGACTCTTGGCAAAGTGGGGGTGCCTTGAGCAGGAGCAGCATGTGCGGCTTTATTTTGCATCAGTTCACTATCCTCGGCGCTTCGGCGGGCTGCTGCCTTCCCGGGGCTGCTCAGCCTGCCCCGCCACGGCAGGGGGAGGGCAGGGGGAGGATGGCTGCTGTGCGGAGCTGGGGGAGGCAGGGATGACGTTCATTTCGCTCGACAGAGCCGTGGTAATGGCTGTGCCGTCGCAGGCCTGGAGCGCTGGCGGTGCGAGTGCGTTCAGCTAGAAAGGACAGCGAGAAACTGTAGCAGGAGACATCCCCTGGGGGGGTCCTGCTGGATGAAGGCTGGTGGCTGCTGAGGGGCCGTAGCCACTGCTGCCCCTGACATGCCACGGCTGTGGGCATGGGGCAAGGAGCAGAACAAGGATATATTTTGCAGCTTGCTGTTTCCCCTGCCAGGTTGCAGACCTGTTACCTCCATTAGCTCAAGCATGCTGGGCCCTGGAAAGGACCCATTTCCCTGTGGAGCCCCCCCAGGAATGGCAGGTAGCACAATCCCACTCTGTGGGGCCGGAGCCACTCGTTTGGGGCTCCTCTTGTCACCCCACAAACAGCATGGACACACCTCTCTGCTGGGGACCCTGATGGATTTATGCAGCGCAGTCCCGGAGACAGCCTGCTGGCTCTGGGCTCCCTGCAGAAGCTCCAATGGGTGAGGGCTGGGAGATGCTGTTCTCATCGCAGCTCCTTTTCCCTCATGCTGCCAGACTGCGAGCTAAGATCAGGTGCCTTGGCTTGGCAATGACCCTCCTTGGACTGGTCCCCCTGCCACTGTCCAGAGTGACCGGCGTTGGACCTCTGACCCATGCCTTTTGGGCAAGCTCCCCTGCCCCAAGGCAGCTTATTTCTGTCTCTCTTGAGCAGCTGATACCACTCCAGTATCTAGACCCTAACTGAGACTTTGGCCACAGCTTTTTAGGGCAGGGAAGAGCCATCATAACAAGCTTGAATTATTTTCAGCCAAACAGAGTTGATGTTGGAGAAAGCTCCTTCCCTGGCCAAAGGGCATAGCTGACAGCCGGGCTGTTTACCAGCTCTCATGTTACAGGTCTAATTGCGGAGGAGGCAGGTCTGGTGGCAGCCACCCGTTCAAATCAGAATGCACAAAGCCTCGCTGTTAGATGTCACTGCCCGATTTCATGCCTTCTGCTTCTCCCTCCTGGCAATAATGGGTTCTCCTCATCTCCAGTGCTTTCTGATGGGCCTGAGAGTGCTGGTCGGCGTGGTGATGTCAAAGTCCAAAGGCAGCCGATGCCTGCCTCTGGGATGAGAACGGTGGCTTTCCTTGCTGGGGAGGAGAGTGCTGGGTGTTTGGGTATCCTTCTGCAGGGCAGAGTGTCTTGCAGCCTCTGTCCCACACCCTCAGCAGAGGATGGTACTCAGCCGATGTGTGTGGTAGGCTAGGGAAAGAGCTTAGTCTTCTCCCAGGGGTTTCATGTGCTGCTTTGAGCTGGGCTAGGATGGCTCCAGTATTGGTGCCCATCCTCGGAAGCCCTCTGGAAAGCTCTCTGGTGTCATGTAGAGTACCAGATGGGGTGCGCTGTTGGCAGCCCAGGGACACGTGCTGCCTTGTGTCTATACCTGGCATCCTGCACGCAGGCAGGAACAGCCATACTCTGGCCAGGAGCCGTGAGGGCTGGTCCCCTCCTGGGCAGGGTGCTTGAGGAAGGGAGGTGAGAAAGCCAGCAGCTGCATTTTTCCAGAATATTCTTCCGACTTCCAACAACTTGCAGCATGACGCTTAAGCATCAGCTTTGTTTCCACCCTCTGAATAACTTGGTGTAGTTGGTAGACTTTGTCGTCTTGCCACTCACCCTCTCCCGGGGGTGCTGAGCAGCAGAGGCTCCAGTGTGTGTCCCTGGGGGCCTCCACTGGAAACCTCTCCAGAGACTCCCTGCAGGAGGAGCGAGGCTCTGGGGTGGTGTTTCTGGGTGACGGATGCCTCTCTGGAGAGCTCACTGCTGACAGCGGGCACTGCTGCGGGCGGATGGAGCACGAGGGGTGCAGGCGAGGTGCTGACGTGGTGGGAAAGCCATCTGCGTGGCTGGAAAGCTGATCCTGCCTGGGGAGAGGTCTCACAACCTAATCGCTCACCCTGGGGAGAGGTCTCACAACCTAATCACTCACCGTTCCTCTAATGCAGTGGTAATGACATCTCCCCAGCATGAGCCTTCAGAGGAGCATCTGATAATGCTCCCTCTTTGCCATCCTTACGATGCTCGGATAGCACCGGAGTCCCTGCTGCCGGGGCTGTGTGCAGGATGCTTGTGCAGGATGCTGGCACCCTAGCCGTGTGCTGGGCTCTGCCTGCTTGCTTCCTCCTCTCCCTTCAGTTGGGTGATCCTGAGCTCTGCTTGCTTGGAGGTGGTGGCAGGATCAGGCCTTAGGAGGCTGTGGGTTGGAAACCCAGCGCTGGAGGCCAGGTCCATCCTCCACACGTGGTGTGGTCTGTGCTTTACAAACCTTGCACTGGATTAGAGGTTAGGGCTCCTGGGGCATGTATACAGCTTATGCCTCCTAATACATGATGCATAGGGATTTTTTTTCCTCCACAGTTTTCCAAGTGTTAGCAGGAAGACTATTCAGAATAGAAGAAATGAATTGATTAGGGAATGCGTGAGAGCGTAAACGGAGAGGCTGGGAGGAGGTGGGGAAGTGTCCCGGGCTGGGGAGCAGGCGGAGGGGACCGCTGCTGGCCTTTGCACCTTGTTGAGATGCCTAGTGAGCAGGGAGGGAGAAGAATGGGCTGTCACTGACTCTGGGAATCTCAAGTGAGATTATTTTTTTTTTGAAAGAAAATAAGCAGCAAGCTCTGGTGACAGCAAATAAGAGACTCAGCTGGTAATGGAGGAGAGAGTTGGGAGCTCGAGCTCCAGCCCTGCTGCAGGATGACTCAGTATTCAGCAGAAGAGCAGGGGTAGAAGCCAGGTTCCTACCCCCAGGAGCAGTTGAGCTTTCAGCACATCTGCAGCTACTGCTCCATGGTGGAGTTGCTTTGGTGGGAGGGGATGACAGCGCTTACCTCTGCCCAGCGCCTGAGTGATGCTTCAGGCAAGAGTTCAAGATAACACAGAACAGAGCAGGGTTTCAGGTAGCTGCTGCTAACTTGTGGGCTCCCCTTGGCCACTCTGTCAGAACAAATTTCTCTCTCCCCATGTCCTGGTTATCTAGGGTTAACCGTTTCTGTGTCAGGATACATCTTTTAGTGGGACAGATGCCTGTCCCTCTGCAGCCTGTGTCGGCTGGCTCTGTCTCCTACGACGTACTTCATAACCTCTTTCTTTCTGACAAAGAGGTTATCCTCATTTCCCCCCACAACAAAGTCTTGAACAGAGGCATTTCAAATGGTGGCCCAGGCAATGCCATCCCTGTAAGGTTCCTGCCATTTTGTCTTGATCTTTCATCTTGTGCTGGGAAGCAGCAGGAAGCACAAGCACTTGCTTGGGAAGCTTGTTCCTGTGCCCCAGGCTGCCAGCTCTGCACGCTTAAAAATAGGGTTTAAATCATCTCCTAGGTACAAGAGCCACAGAAGAATTTCATAGAGCTTTTTAGGGGGGAGGAGGAGGATATTCGAGACCTGGAGTCAGGATAGGGACACAAAAAATCCTCTGCACCTGCTGGAATCATCCTCTGATTTGATGGTGGGGTGTGACGGGCACCTGATAGCCTGACAAATGCCATTGCTTTTCCTTGCTCCTTGGCATGTGCAGTCAGCAATTTGAAATGAAATGTGCTGTGCCAGGCAGAAAACCTTGCTGCTGGAAGATGAAGCTCAGGCAAGGGGTAGTTACTTTTCCCCTCCTGTGTGAGGGCATCACTGGTTACCAGTTGCACCCACTCAGGTTAAATAATTAATGTTGCCCCTAAGATCTATATAATATTCCTCTGCAAATGAAGCCTTGCAGCGCGTGTGAGGCTGTTCACGTGGATCTGAGCTCTGCAACGCAGTAACTAGATCTTCCAAAGCTGTTGGAGCAGGTAAGTGATGTTCTCCTCCTCTGTCTGGGGAGATGGAGCGAGCAGCCCTGGACTGTCCCAGGAGGTGGTGGCAGAGGCAGGGTTAGGTGCCAGCTCTCCTGGCCCAGCTATAAGTGGGTGGGTTTAGGAATACTTCAAAGGGACTCTGTGGAGAGATTAATCCCTGAGCTTAGTGACTGTGGGTTTCCAGGGCTTTGTACAACCTGACAGACGAAGATATCTGCAGCGGCTCTTGCATTCCTTGGGCTCTCAGATACAAGCTTTGGGGAAACATGCTTTCTGAGAGCCGATGCATCCACAGCTCCTTTCTGAGAGCGGGTGCAGATGGAAGGCAGGAGTGCTGGTGTGCCATGTCCCTTATAGCCCCTGTGCTGCAGGGAGGGGTCCTGCACCCACCCTGGTGACAGCCCATCAAGCAAGGAAACAGGTGGGTTTGGCATGAGTGAAGGCAAGGATGGGAGATGACTAAGGAAAAGAAATTTCCAGAGTGCTGTGTGAGAGGAGGAAAGGAGGAATGCTTTGCGAGTCCTCTCCCGCTGCCAGATTGCTCTTGCTTCACTGAGAGCCCAAGGAGGGAGGCCAGCTGACACGGGGAGTGGGGCTGGCTTTGCAGGGCAGTGGCTCATGGGCAGCCTGGGCACTGAGCTCCGTGCTGGTGAGACTTCCCAGTGAGTCTTCCTGTGGCAGGACTGGCTGTGGCTGTGCTCCCCGGCTGCTCTAGGACACTTGTCTTTCTCTTCCAGGCTCTGCATCAGCTGTATTACGACCCAAACATCGAGAACAAGAACTTGGCTCAGAAATGGCTGATGCAGGCACAGGTCTCCCCCCAGGCATGGCACTTCAGCTGGCTGCTTCTCAACATGGACAAGGTGCCCGAGATCCAGTACTTTGGTGCCAGCGCTCTCCACATTAAAATCTCCCGTTACTGGAACGACATCCCGGCCGACCAGTACGAGAGCCTCAAGTCGCAGCTTTTCACCCACATCACCCGCTTCGCCAGCGGCTCCAAGATCGTGCTGACCCGGCTGTGTGTGGCACTGGCCTCCTTGGCCCTCAGCATGATGCCGGAGGCTTGGCCCTGCGCCGTGGCAGACATGGTGCGCATGTTCCAGGCAGAGGACTCCAACGTGGACGGGCGAGCGCGGTGCCTGGCGCTGCTGGAGCTGCTGACGGTGCTGCCCGAGGAGTTTCAGACCAGCCGCCTGCCACAGTACCGCAAGGGCCAGGTACGCAGCGTCCTGGCACAGGAGTGCGGCTCCGTCTTCCCTTTGCTGGAGCAGCTGCTGCAGCAGCAGGACTCCCCAGGTTTCATCAAGCAGAAGGTGTTGAAGTGCTTCTCCAGCTGGGTGCAGCTGGAGATCCCACTGATGGACTGCGAGAACCTGATCCAGGCAGCTTTCACCTCTCTGCAGGACCCGGAGCTCTTTGACACAGCGGTGGAAGCTGTTGTCAATGCCATTTCCCAGCCCGATGCCCAGAGGTAAGGGCAGCCTTTCCCACGCGCTGCCGGCTGGTGCTCCTGGGCATTGATGGGGGAATGGGGTGGGGAGGAAAAACCTCATGCTTTTTCTCGCTACCATCAGCCCTGGGAGTGATGATAACAGGGCTTGGAAGTGGGAGATGTTAAATGCAGCCCGAGTCTCCTGGTTTTACATAGTTGGTCCTGGAAGGCTTTGCACCGTGGTTGACTTGCGAGGACCACGTAGTCTTGAGCAGCTGCAGCCCATCTCCACCCTCCTGCTCTCAAGCAGAGGAGGCTCCTCACTTCTGGCTCCTCCTGTCAGACCCTGCAGTGCCCAACTGGGGAGCTGTTGCCAGGCTCCAGCCAGGGGGAGTTCAGAGACCCTCCTCTGCCTTGTGCTGCCGGTCTAGCCAAGTTGCTGATTTGATGCAGAGATGATAAAACCAGACCTGTCAGTCTTCTCCCTCCTCCTGGCTCCAACAGCTCGTGCCAGCCAAGGACTCGCCCTTTGTTTGTGGCCATGGCTTCGTCTGGAGCAGCTGAGCTGGGACTGGGGCAGGTCCTGCCGGTGCTGTGCTGCGGGGCCCCGAGCTTGTCTGTTTGGCCGTGTTGTCCTAGCTGCTGTCAGCTCTGGGACCGATGCCCGCAGAAGGGAAAGCACATCTCCTCCGGTTCCCGTGGCCACATCCTCTCCTGGCTGCTTAGCAACCTTCCCCCGAAGAGGAGGGTTTCCGTGAAGGCTGAGCTGAGCTGCTGCTGTGCATCCCTGTGCATCCCTGTGCATCGTGCAGGCTCTGACCCTCCGCAGCGGTGCAGATGCTGCTGCCGTTGTGGTTCTGAGCCCTGTTCCTCCCCTTGGCTTCAGAGTTGCAGCCAGCGCAGTCCCCAGCTCGAGGGGACCCCGGCTTCTCGATGACAAGGGGGTTGTATCTGGGGACTGCAAGTCCTGGTGTGCAAAGGGACCCATCAGGATTTTGATGCGTTGCTGGGTGGGGGGAAGGGTTGCCTCATTTGCCATTGTTCAGAAGATGACCACAAGCAGCTCTTCCTTGGCAAAGGCTGTGGGCCGACACAAGCCCTTGTGGCAGGTTTAGTACAGAAAATGAGAAGGTGAGAGAAGGTCACTTGCAGTTCAGAAACATTGAACTCTTGCCTTCTTCCTTTCCATTTCCCTTGAGTTTGAGAAGTCCCTTGGCTTGGGATTCCCCACCTGGGTGCAGGAGCCTGACCCTACAGTGCTGTTCTTCAGCTGCATTAAAAACCCAAGCTTTCTGTTGAGATTTCAAAGTTAATTTTGGTGAGAATCATGGCTGACAGTGGAGTCTCCTCTCTGCTCCTGTGCTGGCCCTGCCATGCAGTTTCTGGCCCCGTTCAGTCCTGCCGGACTGGCTGCTCCCGTAGAGCATCACTGGCACTTGCTCTCCATCCTTCTCTCCCCAGAGGCGTCATCGGCTGCAGCAGAGCACCCTCCTGTCTGTAGCCGTGCGGGCAGTGACCAGGACGGGGTGGGCAGCCGGCCTGAAAGGCTGCCCAGTGTGCGAGCCTGGCACAGACCCTGCTCCGGGGCGCGGGGACAGCAGTGGCATTGTCACCGGGCCGCCCTGCCAGGCAGCATGTGGTGTTGGCTGCTCCAGGGAGGAGCAGGACTGTGCTTGGTGCTGAGATCTGAGATAGCTTCAGGAGCAGGGTAGCACACGGAGCTGCCGCTTCCCAACCCCGGTGGGCTTTCCCTTCCCCTTTGTTCCTCGTGTCCTCCATCCTGCCTCCCTCCTCCTGCTTCCCCTGGTGCCAGCTGTCCCGCCCCTCCGGCTTTGTTGCTCAGCCACAGCGGATCCAGCTCTTCCCTGAGCCCCCAGGGAGTCTCCTAACCTTTCTGTCTATTTTCTTGACAGTCTGGGACATCCCCGCTGCTTTTCAGCAGCTTTCTTCATCCACGGCCTCTCGCCTTTGTTTCTGCAGGGACCTGGCTCCCCGCTGCCCTTGGCCGCAGGCTCGGAGCATCCTCAGTGCTGGGCTGCTGACATGGTGCTCTCCAGAGCTTTGTAGGGCATCGCTCTGGGAGAGGGTTGGTCTCGGGGCTCCTCGCTTTCCCACGGGTTCCCCTGGGTGTTATGGACGCTGTGTCTTTCCTCCTCGCCCTCTCCCAGCTCGCGTCATTGACATTGCTGCAGAGGCAATCGTGCAGCTGTGCTTCTACTGTCAGCAGAAGGCTCAGTGGTGGCTCATGAACTTGGCTTCTGCGCCTGAGGGTTAGGTAGCCCAGGGGTCATCTTCCCAGGAGAGCACCACCTTGCAAGGCATCCCTCACGCTGCAGCTCCTCACCCTGGGGGCAGCCACCCGTGTCCACTTGGAGAAGGGCAGGTGGGACCTCATGGGCAAGGATCACATGGCCGTGGGCACTGCCTCACTCTTGGGTAAGTCACTTGTGCCGGTGGCTTCCATTCCCCTGCCTGCGAGCAGCAGTGGGTGGCTTTCCTGCCTCTGAGGTGTTACTAGAGATGATGCAGCAGAGATTTGTAGGTGCAAAGCGTTTGATCTCCTTACCTGCCAGCTGGGTGGAAGTCCTTTGCAGTCACAGGAGGGGGTGTCTCAGGCATTGCTGGAGTCTGGTAGCTGCTCCTCTGTTAGTATATGGCGACCTGAGAAGAAACCTCGGAGGCTTGCCCAGGAGCTTGCAACAGGAGCACTTCTGCATGCTCTTGGGGGCAGTGGGAAGCTCCTGAGTCGCAGGAGGGCAGGAACGAAAATATTGTTGCATCTTGTTTGCAAAGGAGGCTTGAACTGGGATTTTCCGTCTCGTTTGAGGATTATCCCCCAGCTAAGCGGGTCAGAGAGCTCAGCGGCGCGTGCTGCAGCAGGAGAGCTGGCACACAGCTCTTGGCCATGCTCCTGCATCCTGGCTTGTAGTGCCAGAGGGCAGAGGGACCTCCACGTGGTGTGTGTCCGTCGTGGGAGATACAGAGCATGGGCACTGGACGCTGAGCCGCCACTCTGAAAGCAACGGGGTGTTGCTGCTGTGGTGGAGCTGGCAGGTCGCAGGTGTCCAGGTGGGACTGAATCCCTGAAGAGGAATTGCACTGGAAGAGTTTTCCAAGAGCTTCATTAGAAACAGGTTTTTAATATGTTGGGTTTTTTCATCGGGACGTGACTCAGATTTTAGATTAGGAAGGAAGAATGAGATTGTTCTGTGTGAGCTGCCTGTATCTCCCCTCTGCAGGTTGTCCCCTGCATCATGGTGTGGTTTGGGCAGGGTTGTGGAAAGGGCAGAGGAGGTGCTTGGTCCCATGGAAGGAGCTGTGGGTGCTGCCGTTCACAGGCTGCTCAGCTTGGTGGCCAAGAGCTTGCTCGGGCCAGGATGGTCTTGTCTTCTCCTGCCCAGCGCTGCAGTGCCATGGGTGGGAAGCGGTGGCTGGCAGCAGGGCCGGCAGACACAGTGTCTGCCTCCGGGGGCGAGCTCTGTGCCTGGCCAGGGCCATGGCACCAGCTGGTCACTCGGGGCTGGGAAGTAGCATCGAGTAGGTGGGGGGGCCCGGGGCTCCATGTTCCTGGATGTGGAGGAGAGGAGCCCAGCTCTGGCTGGTTTGGCCATGGCTCTTGGGTGACTGGTTAAAACAACTCACCTAGAGTAAGAGTCTGCTTCCTCACTGTGGATCTCTGCACAGGGGGTGAGCAGAGCAAGGTGGTGCTCAGGATGTGGTTCACCCAACCTTTTCTAGAAGCCTTCACTAACATGGGATGAGTTGCAGCATGGAAGCAAATTCTCTCTGTTGGCTCTGCAGGGAGTCTGGAGGACTAGCTCAGGTCTAGGCATCTGCACTGTGAGTATTTCAAGGTAACCAGCAGAAGCAGGATCCTGTTCATAAACTGCTGAAGTTGTAAAAAACATATCTAGGGTAGTGTGAGCCCAGTGCTGCAGAGGAAGGATGGCTTTGCCCTACACTGGAGCGGTGGAAGGTCCCCTGTGCCTTTTTGTCATCTCCCTTGGGATGACCCTGACTGCAGCATCAGTTCCCTGGGAGAGAAGCTGAATTCTCAAATTCTCCATTATCACAACACTGCCACAGGCATTGCTCACGGGCCATCAGAGGCTTGGAAATGGTTTACACACAAATACCTGACCCCTTTGCAATGTGATTTCCTCTGGGGAAGAGGGATGAGGGGGGAGTGACCCCTGGCAGCACACAGCACACAGTGGGAATGCCGAGGTGGAGACACTCTCTTCCCTCTTTCTTCTCCCACTGACCCAGACCTAGAAGCTGCCACCACCAGCATGGCTCTCTCCCTGTGCTGCTGGCACCGATGGCTTTGTTCGCTCCTGCATCGGCCATAGCAAAAGCTGCTGGCACACTGTGCAGCCATGCTGCTCCGGGGTGGACGTGTGGCTGTCTTGGTGTTGGCACTCACATCTCTTCCCCGTGGTGGGCACAGGAGAGCTGGCATCACATGTGCCTCCACCTCAAGCATCCTTGGCCCCGCACCTGTGTGTGGCAGGGCAGGCGGGGAGCACACGGAATAGCTGCAGCTCCAGATAACACGCCTCAGTGGGCAGGGAAATGGCAGGCTGCTCATCAGCCTCCAGCACAGCCTCTCTCCGGGGGCCCTGGGCTGCGTTTCACCTTGGCTGCCTCCTTCTCGTTGCCTTGGTTACCATCACTTGCAGGCAGCGGTGCTTTGGGGAGGCTGATGTGCGTGATGTGATGTGGGAGAGCTGCGCCACGCAGGGCTGCGGCAGCCCGGGAGGGTGGGGGGCCGAGGGGGGGACGTGCCGTTGGGCCAGCATCCTCCCTGGGTAGGAGTCCCCGAGGGTGGCTGCCCACTTCATCCCAGACAGAGAGCACAATCTTGATGTGCCCATGCTGGAGAGTCGTGAGGCTTCCCACCAGCAGTTCTGGCTGCCCTCACGCAGAGCTGAGAAGCACAGGCTGCAGGCATGGCGAAAAGAGCCTGCAGGTCTGCCCTCGCTGCCCTTCTCCTGCTCTCCATCCCCGCCAACGCTGCAGCACGTGGGCACAGTTCCCTTGGAGCTGGTCATGGCAGTGACAGTTTAGTGCTGCCTGGGAGCTGCTGGCAGCGCTGTCGGCAGGTTCGGGCAGGCAGAAGCAGATTCCCACACCATGGTGCAGCGGGAGGTTTGCACAGAGCTGGTGGCCGCTGGCTCAGCCCTTCTCTTTGCTTGCGGAGGCTCCACTGTGAGAGTACTCAGGGCTTCAGCCTTTGTCCTGATGCCACAGGCTGGGAGGAGAGTCCCTGTAAGTGGTACGGGCTCCTGGATGTCCCATTGCACAAAACAGCCTTCAAGCAGGGAAGGCTGGGCAGGAGCCCTGGGAGAGCATCAGGAGGCATGGAGGCCACGGCAGCCGTTGGCGGTGAGGTGATGCCCAGTACTGATTGGGGCTGTGCTTGCAGGTACGTGAACACCCTCCTGAAGCTCATTCCCCCTGTGCTGGGGCTCCAAGAGCAGCTGCGCCAGGCGGTCCAGAGCGGTGACATGGAGACGTCGCACGGGATCTGCCGCATTGCTGTGGCCCTGGGGGAGAACCACTCCCGGTGAGTGCTAGGGATGGTCACCAGGAGAGGGTATGAGTTTGGAGCAGCCCACTGTTCCCCACATGCTGCTTCATCCATGGCTTGTCCTGCACTGTGTGATGTGTGTCGGGGCAGAGGAGCCAGGCTCGCAGCGGTGGTGCCAGCCTGACCGTGCTCTCTGCTCCCCAGGGCCCTCCTGGACCAGGTGGAGCACTGGCAGAGCTTCCTGGCCCTGGTCAACATGATCATGTTCTGCACCGGCATCCCCGGGCACTACCCTGTCAATGAAACCACCAGCTCCTTGACGCTCACCTTCTGGTACACGCTGCAGGTCAGTGGCCATCGTGGGGCAGCCTGCCCGGATCCTGCACTCCAGGCAGAGCAGGAGGCACCGGTGCACAGGGACCGGGGGTCTGGCCGGGCTGCCTTTGGTCCCTGGGGATTCCTGATGCCCCTGCTCCTCACCCTGCACTTGCAGCCACTGCAGGGCACATACCTCAGAAATGCTGCTGGCCCCATGGCTTCCTTTCTCCACTCCAGTCTCCCTTGGAAGTCTGAGACAGCCTTTAAGGGCCTCGTTAACATAACTAATTAAAACTTCATGCTAATTTTTTTTTTTCCCCCCAGCAGCAGACCTGGTTGTTTAGCTCCTTGCTGCATGGCTGCACCAGCAGCAGGCAGGGAGGAGAGTGCATGCCAACTTACTGCAGGCTAGATCCTGCTGCCAGGCTGGCAGTCATGGTCTCCTGGAGGTGGAAAGAGAGGGCTGGGTGCTGCTAGTGCCTCCCCAGCATGGGGTCCCTCTCCCAGAGCCAGTGTTCCTGGCACCGACAGAGCAGCCCTGCCACGTCGTGCTTTATTTTTAGCCCCTGTTCACCCCCCCCGCTCCATTCCTCCGCAATCTGATGCGGCGTGGCTAAGCGTGGGCAGGGAAGGGGGCAATGCTGGCGCTGTGCTGGCAGCTCCTCTGCTGCATGGGGCTGGGCCGTGGCTCCCACCTCCCCTTGCTCATTCTTCAGATGGGTTGGAGGATAGGGGTGCAGGCAGAAGGGTGCTGTGCTCTCCAAGCACCTGTCCCAGACTGCCTCGTGGGGTCTGAAGCATGTGCTCCTGATGCAGGCATACTTCCAAGGCTAGGACATGGCAGGGCAGTGCCAACCCACTGTAACTGTGCTGTCCTCAAATGTCCAAGGGTCTACCCAGCTGCTGGGGCTTCTGGCATCTTGCCTCTGGATAATGCTGCCGCTGCAGAAGGGCTTGGCACCAGGTGGACTTTGGGGAGCTGGAAATGCAACCTCTGAAGTGTGACAGGTCCCACCAGCCCTGGGAGATGCCCCTGAGCCCCCCGTGCAACAGGCATGCTGGCTCTGTTTTCTTTCCCCTGCAACACCTGATGTATTCCTCCTCCTTCCGCCAGGATGACATCCTCTCCTTTGAGCCGGACAAGCAGGCAGTGTACCAGCAGGTGTACAGACCTGTCTACTTCCAGCTGGTGGACGTGCTGCTGCACAAAGCCCAGTTCCCCTCTGATGAGGAGTATGGCTTCTGGTCTTCAGATGAGAAGGAGCAGTTTCGGATATACAGGTACAGCTGGGAGGTTTGGGTTTGCTCATCAGGCGGGCAAGGACGCAGGCAGCATCCTGCCTCCCTGGAGCCTGAACACCGCGGGGAGACCCAAGGAGGGACATGGTGGAGAATCCTTCCACCGATAGCTGTTTTGGCTGTCGTGGTGATTTGGAAGCAAACCGATGTTTTGGCATGGCACTGGTTGTCCTGTCTGGGAAGCCCTGGGAACTCTGTGTTGGGCTGGGGCAGTGTCCTTGTCTGGGCAGCACCTGCACCCTTGTCTGGCAGCAGGAGGAGACGTAACACTTCCATGTGTGGAGTGCTCTGCAGGGGATGGGATCAGCATTTGGAGACGCTCTGTGTTCCCTGCAGGGTGGACATCTCTGACACGCTGATGTACGTGTATGAGATGCTGGGCGCTGAGCTCCTGAGCAGCCTCTATGACAAACTGGGACGTCTTCTGACCAACACGGAGCAGCCATCCACGTGGCAGGTGAGCGAGGGGACCTGGGTGCCAGGCTGACAGCTGCCAGCCCCTTTGGAGACCTACCTTTGCCACGGGTTGAAAGCAAAGGGACATGGTAGAGGCAAAGAGCATGACCACCTTGCCAGCATGCATGCAGGGTCTCTGGGGTCTGCTGGGAGGAGGAACAGCTCACCTTCTGCCTTCCTGTCCTTAGCATGGCCCAGGGACGAGACTCCTTGGCCACTGTGGGGCATTCTGAGCTAGTGCCTGGGGCTGGGGTGGGCATCAGGGGTCAGTGTCCGGCTCTGACGGTGCCTCTTCCACCCTGGCAGCACACAGAGGCGTTGCTCTATGGCTTCCAGTCCATTGCCGAGACCATCGATGTGAACTACTCCGATGTGGTGCCGGGGCTGATTGGCCTTATTCCCCGGATCAGCATCAGCAATGTGCAGCTTGCCGACACCGTCATGTTCACTATCGGTGAGGGCTTTGCTCGCGCGCAGGCTGGGCTGGGGAGGCGGAGCCCCTCTGAGCCCACTCCTGTCCAGCAATAACAGCACTGAAAAGCAAAGCTGAGCATCCCGGGATGTGGGGAGCAAGAGCCCACAGTGCAATCCTGTGGTCTGATCCCATCTCTGTGCGCAGGGGCCCTGTCGGAATGGTTGGCTGATCACCCTGTCATGATTAACAACGTGCTGCCGCTGGTGCTCCAAGCCTTGGGCAACCCTGAGCTCTCCATCTCCAGCGTCTCCACCCTTAAGAAGATCTGCCGGGAGTGCAAGTACGACCTGCCACCCTATGCTGCCAACATTGTCGCCGTGTCACAGGTAGGGGCTGGATGCAGATGGACATGTGGTGATGACCTGGGATATGCTCTGTGCACACCCTGTCCTCTGCAAGGATCAGGGCAGGGGGACACAAAGCAGCAGCTCAGGGTGTCTTGCTTGACATGGGGGAATTGTTATCTGTCCTTTTTCTAGGCCAGTAGACCCAGGTGGCAGGCCCTGTGTCCTGCTGTGAGTGCAGAAATGGCAGGCAGTGGCAGACGACGACTGCCAAGGGGTCTACTAGGGTTGGACTTGGGTGTCCATCTTTTCCCCAGGTTTTCCCCAGGTTTTGCCCAGGGTTTTGTTTGTCTTGCTGGGAATGACATCCTGCCAGCTCTGCACCTGCCAGGCAGCTGGTGCCGCTGCTGAGCATCTTGCAGGGCAAGCCTCTCTTTGGAGACTCAAGCTGATCCCTGCAGTGCCTGGGCAGCGTGTCCCGTGGTCTTTCTTGGCTCTCAAGATTTGGGGCAGATGGGGCTCAGCGTCCCGAGGCACTTAAGAGGAAGGCTGGGCTTCGGCAAACTGCCAGGCTATGTGTGGGAGCAGAGATGGACTGGTGGATGGAGGGCATGAGGCTGTGCTTTTAGAGCCTGGGGGGCTCTGTCACTGGGGTAAGGAAGCCCTGGCTGAGGTTGGCTCCTTGAGCTGTCCTGCTGCAGAGCCCATCCAAGGCAGGGGCTCCCCTCACTGGGTGGCTGAGTGGGCTGGCTCAGGGAAGAGCTTACCAGAGGACAAGGATTTTGCTCCCTGCCTCTGGCAGGCTGTGGGAAGTGCATGCTGTTTGTCTGTGCTCACGCTGGTGTTCATTGTCTTGACCTCCTGCATCAGTCAGTCCTGCCTCCTGGAAGGGAAGGGTCTTTCTGCAGCACTCACCCTCCTCTTTCTCTCTCCCCTTCCCTTTGGCAGGAGGTGTTGATGAAGCAGATTCACAAGGTAAGAGGGGCGGGCTCACACTTCTGGCTGGTTCTGCTTGCCCCATCACCCCTTAGTTGTCCTTAGCTGAAAACACGAGTGGTGCCATTGCGACTTGGGCTGTCCCTCAAGGAGAGCTCAGCACTGCAGCCAGCTTGTGCAGGGTCAGGAGCACCTGCTGGCTGCCTTGCACTGTGCTGCAGGGCTCCCACCACACGTAGGCTGGGGTCACACTGGGGGGTATGTCTCCATAGAGAGGGAAGCCCCCAGGGAGACTTAACTCTAGCAGTTCCCAGTCTCTCCAAACCCAAGGACACCAAGACAGCAGGCCTGTCTTCAAGAGGAAAAAGAAGGGAGATTAGTGTGGGGACAGAGCCCAGGCTGTGCCTGTGACCAGGAGAGGGTGGGACACTTTACCCCATAGAGGCTGAGACAGGTTTGTCCAAAGGATGGTGTGCTAAGGTAGGGTGAGTGGTGCCAGCACGGAGATCTCTCGGGCACCAACTGGTCTTGCTTTGGCGGGTTGCTGGGAAGAGGCCAGGTGCTGGTGGCAGAGTGCCTGTTCCACAGGTTCTGCCGTGCTGTTAGGGAGCTGCTCCCTCTCCTGCGATGAGATGCACCAAGAGCATCCCAGGTAGAGCAACTCAGGAGCTGCAGCACGCTGGGGTCCTGGCTTTGCTGGCTGGGCCCCTGGCAGCTGTCTTAGCTAGCACGTGTGTGGTAGGGCAGCAGGCTGGGCAGTGACCTGCCCCGTTGTGTCTCCTCTCTCTCCCAGACGAGCCAGTGCATGTGGCTGATGCAGGCTCTTGGTTTCCTGCTTTCTGCTCTGCAAGTGGAGGAGATCCTGAAGAACCTGCACTCCCTGATCACCCCATACATCCAGCAGCTGGAAAAGCTGGCTGATGAAACGGTGAGTGCCTTCAAGCTACCTCCGCCCAGGAGTGGCTTCTCCCACAGGCTGTAGCCTTGGGCGGATGTGTTGAGGCAGCACTCTTGAACGTGGGCGCAAGAGAGAGCGCAGTGCAGGGAACCCCTCTTGGGCACTTTGCAGTCCTGGTTCCTTAGGATCCCAAAGGCATGACTGTGATTGAGCAGCGCAGTCCGTGTCAGGCTTTGAATTTATTTTCCCTGGCAGCCCAATCCCTCCAACAAGCTGGCCATCATCCACATCCTGGGCCTGCTCTCCAACCTCTTCACCACCTTAGATATCAGCCACCACGATGATGACCACGAAAGCACCGAGGTCAAGAAACTGCCAGTGCAGCAAGGACCCAACCCGGTGAGTAGTGTGGTAGCTCCATGCTTTGTGCCACAGCCTGGCCAAAGCCTTGCTATGCACTACTGGTGCCAGGAGGGGGAGTTAATGGGGAATGTAGTGTGGACCATGAAGAGGGTAATGCTGGAGCGTTCCAGATAAAACAACTCCTGCTCATCCCACTGCTCCTGAGGTGGGCAGAGGTGACCTGCAGGGTCCCCCTTGGCTGGGTGCTGCTGTGGAGAACAGCTCAGGGGCTGCCTGCCAGCTGTGAGCTGTGCCAGGCTGTTTCAGCGGGGAAGAAAACTGCCCAGCTTTGGAGAGGGGAGGGGGCAGTGGTGCCTGAAGGTTTCAGTCCAGGCCATGCTTAGTCTTGAATCTCCCCTCCCAGGTGCCGTGAGGGCCAGTTCTCTTCAGTGCCTCTTGTTCCTTACAGGTGGTGGTGGTACTGCAGCAAGTCTTCCAGCTCATACAGAAGGTCCTCAGCAAGTGGCTGAATGATGCCCAGGTGGTGGAGGTAACCGGGCTTCCCCTCAGTACTGCCTGCAGCTCTGCCTGTCCTTGCTAGCCTGAACTGGGGACAGCAAAGGACGGAGTCTGGGTGATGCTGCTAACCTGTTGTAGGAGATTCCACCTCCCTGTAAGAGGGCTGTCTTGCTGGGTTGCTTGCTGTCACCAGCAGCATGCAGCCATTCTTGTCCGTCTTTGCCTTCATCAGCTCTGCTCCTCTCCAGTTAGAGAGGCCTTGCTATCAGCAGGGAGATGGGCTCTATTAAAGGCTTGTGTTCCCTAAGGGGAGAGCTCTGCTCTGACCTAGAATTATGTCATTCATTTTTATTCCAGTTCACTCAGTCCAGTAATGCCCAGGTGCAGCATCCCACCAGCCACTCTTCCCCTGGCGCTCCAGGAGTCTTCCTGCAGCAGTGGGAAGGGTGTTTCCTGTTGTCAGGGAGCATCCTGTGCTGCAGGGCAGGGTGCCAGCACCAGAGCAGGTCTAAGCCTTCTGCCTGGCTGGTCCCCGTCCCCATTGCCAGCTCTTCCCTCCCTTTGGACCCATCTGCCAAGTCCTGTCATCCCAGGCGAAGTCTCCTGACACCCGTTGCTCACATGGGCTGTCTTCTCCCGCAGTCTGTCTGTGCCATCTTTGAGAAATCCGTGAAGACCCTCCTGGATGATTTTGCCCCCATGGTGCCTCAGCTGTGTGAGATGCTGGGGCAGATGTACAGCACCATCCCCCAGGCCTCTGCCATCGACCTCACCCGGCAGGTACGGAGCTGTGCTCCCCGGGGAGGTTGGGGGCATGCAGGGCCAGCAGCAGCTTCAATCCTTGCTCTCTTTTGCAGCTGGTTCACATCTTTGCCCATGAGCCTGCTCACTTCCCTCCCATCAAGGCCCTCTTCTTGCTCGTTACCTCAGTCACGCTGACCCTCTTCCAGCAAGGTACGTGGGATTAACTCTTCTTCGCGCTGGGGCTGTTGTCAGGCTGTTGCATGCATGGAGTCTGGAGGCGTCTTACCAGGAATGGCTGTTTTCACTCCTAGCTAAGCTAATGGGGCCATCTCTGTTTCTTGGATTCATCCCAACCCCTGGAAGGTGGGTACCTTCCCTGCAGGGCAGCAGAAGCAGGGAACCCCCGGGTGAGACACTGGACTGCTGTGACAGCCCCACTTCTGCGGCAGGGCTGGGCGTCGCATGCTGCAAGGGTCGAGCCAGAGCTCTAGTCCCACTTAGCAGGGAGGCTGTGCTCCCCGGGAGATCCCGGGCCTCCTTCCAGAGCCGGCGGTGCTCATAGTGGCCAGGAATCGAGCCCTCGCAGAAGCAGGAGGATGTGTCTGTGAGCATCTGGGAATCAACCTTTTCAGAGTCACTGCTGGCCACCGAGTCACCGCTGAGGATGCTGAGGATGCCGACATCCTCCCACCAGGCAGGGGCCCCTCTCCGGCTTGCTGCCCGCTCTACAAAAACCAAGTGGGGTTAGGACAGGCCCCTCCACACCATGGCTCCCCTCAGCTTCGTGGTGACTTGCCCCATGAGACGGACAAATGTACATTGGAGCCACTGGCTCTGGTCCTTCAGCACCTCCGTTTGCGGTCCCCAAGAGGTCTTGTCCTTTGCTCACAGCCGGGTGCCGCGTAGGGTGGTGCCGCCCCCCAGTACAAGGCGCAGAGCTCTCTAGGGAGGTGGGGGAGGCGTGAGGACCCCTGCTCCATCATCATGCCATGGTCCAAGCAAGTCCCGCTGTGCCGAGGTGTCACTGGGGTCAGTGGCAAGTGAGACGGGCTTATCTGGAAATCAGGTCCCCGCTTCTGCCAGCGGCGTGTGGATGCGTCTATGCTGAAACCCTCTTGGCTCAGCATCCAGGGGGGCGGCGATGCCTCTGGGCAGCAGCCGGCATGTCTGCAGGAGAAAAGGGGAGGGGACAGAGCCCGAGCTGTGCCAGCGCTTGGACATGAGCTTTGCTCAGGCAAGCAGCCATCCAGCTCGCTGTGTGCCCAGGACTGTGTGCTCCCACCCACCCTGTGGGTCTCCTTCGGTGGGTGGCCAGCCCTGAGCAGGGCAAGCCCCTTCTGCTGAGCCCAGGGCCAGCAGGAGAGGGGGTGATGTGTGACCCTGCAGGGGCCAAGACACGTCTGTGCACAGATGCCAAGGTAGGGCAAGTGGTATTGGCATGGAGATCTCTGGGCACCAAGCTGGTCTCTCCCAGGAGGATGATGCTGGAGGAGACCTCTGGGAGGGTCCTGGACTCAGGGTCTCGGAGAGCATCTGGGAATGGGGTGGGAGGGCGACTGTGCCAGGGGCTCCTGAGCAGCTGGTGCTGGTGACAAGCATGTGCACGCCTGAGCCCGGCCGGGCCCGTCAAGCGTTTGCTGAGGTGTTGTCGTTCACTTGCAGTTATCTTCCAGGACCAAATGGTGCTCTGAAGACACGCGCTCAGTCCCCACAGTGCAAAAGCTCTAATTCTCCTTGGGGAGATGGTGCCCAGCTAGTCCCTGCTCCTACTCCTCCTCTTCCTCCCTAAGGACACGAAGATCTCCTCCTTGGCTCTGCAGCACCCAGGTGCTAGCTGGAGACCCTGGGGCTTCAGACCCTTTCCTTTGCAGTTTCTTTCTGTTCTTGGGTTCTCCAAGTTTCATGATTTTTTGTATGTTTTGTTTCTTTAACTTGCTTCAAGCTGCTCATGTTGCCCATCCCCTTCCCCACACACCCCTCCTCCCTTACACTCCTGTTTTCACTTGTAAATTCTTTCTGTATCACATAACTATATGATGTTGAGTTGCTGTTTGTATGATTTTTCTCTTAAGTTACATCTTTATTATATTTTAGGGCCCAGGGATCATCCTGATATTGTTGATTCATTTATGCAACTCCTGGCACAGGTGTGTTTTAGTTTCTTATTCATTCACTTTCTGTTCTCTCTCTTTCTCTTTTTAATTCAATTTAAACCTATTTTTAGCTTTCTGTTGACAACGTTTTTTTCCTTTTAGTTGAATATCGAGTTTCTCCATCTGTTTCCGTGGAAGTTGAAAACAAAACATTCTCCTTTAGTTCTGGGTTCGCACCATCCCCAGGGCAGTGCCCTCCTCTAGAGGGCAGCCTCCAGCTGCCACCCCCTCGCCTTGCCAAAGCCAGCGCAGGGCGCTTGGGACTGCTGCAGCGGTCACCCTCGGGTGACAAATTAGAGCATTATGTGGATGTTTTCCAACCTGTTTACCCTGTTGCCCTGCAATGGGTCCTCTGGAGCGGGGATGGGCTGAGCTGTCTTACAACCGTCTTACCCCGGGGTCGGTGGGAGGAAGCCCCTGCCCGAGGTAGCAGGCAGCTGCTGGGGTTTGGCTCTGAGCAATGTGCTTGTGATGGTGTCTGGACCTGCCAGGGTGCCACGCTGCCTCCCACCCCGGCAGCCTTTCGGGGCAGCGGTGGCAGCTCAGGAGCACTCCCGTGCCCACCAGCTTGGTGGCACGCAGGGACGGTTTGCGTCGGCGTGACGGGGGCTGCAGGCTGGCTCGTGGGGCTGGCACTCGCGTCACCGCTGGCGGTGGGCAGGCAGGGCTGGCGCCATGCTCTGTGTGCATATACACCTGCTGGGAGCTGTGGGAGCCCGACACACTCCTCAGCCCCCTGCGGCCCTTGAGGGGGAAGCCCTGATGTCCTCAGTGCACCCCTGTTGGAGATACGTCCCCCAGCACCTACCCTCAGAGGGTGGGTCGTGGCGAGTATGTGCTGGCAAAGTCACTTTTTGCTTGATTTCTGTAATGATGAGACCTTTGACCATGTGTGCTGGCCCGGTGGCCATGTGGGGACACCCACCCAGGCAGCTGCCAGAGCTGTGGCTGTCCGGCCCCTGCTGGCAGCCCAGGAAGGGTGTGTGGCATGTCCGGGTGCTAAGCTGTCAGCCACTTCCGACAGGAGCTTGGCCCATGCACGGGTCTTGCAGGGATGGAGTGGGTGAGGAGGCTGCACCTTGCCTCCGGGCAGATTCTGCTCCTCATGGATCTCACCTTGATGCCCAGATCCTGCCGAGACCCATTGCATCTCACAAGCAGCATTTTCTTCCGTGCTTTTTGTCTTGAAAGCATAAGTGATGCTGTCGGAAAGTGTTTGCAGCTTTTGCTGATGGCAGTTTTGGGAGCTGTGACCTTTTAACAACGGTTTTGAATGGGATGGGATCTGTGCATGAGGGTCATGGATCTGTACATGAGGTTCATGTCCTCCATGCCGCTCAGCATTGGCGAGACATCCACTGGAGCACTATGCCCAGTTTGGAGTACATTTCCGTAGATTGCAGACTGGGGAGCATAGGGAAGAGCATCTAGGAAGATGACATATGGTGAGGAGGAAAGGCTGATGGAAGCCTTAGGAGCTGCGTGAGTCTTGGGGGGTGTAAAAGGTAATTCCACAGTTGCAGGTAAAAGCCCCTTTTCGTTCTCAAGTGGGACAAACAGTAATGGGAGGAAATCATGGAAAAGGACCCAGGGTAGGCAGTAGGAGATCTTTCTAAGAGCATGGGGAAGCGCTGGAAGGTCACCTGGGAGCTGCTGTTGCTTGGAGGGCTTGAAAGGACTCAACAAGTGTATTGCCTCTGGAGGGCAGGCAGGTAAAGGTGGTCCTGCTGGGCGGGTAGGGAATTAACCAGCCCTGAGAGACTCTTCCAAAGCTACTTCTTGTATCTTTGGAAAGCGCTGAGTTTCTCTCTGCCTTAGGGTCCTTTTCTGTGCCTGGAGACAGCACATTTTTGCTTTTTTGGAGAGAGAAAGTACACTATGCTGCACTTCCATGGGGTGTGCCGTGAGAGCAAACGCCACCCATCCCGGCTGCTGGGAAGCCAGGTGCAGGATCTGCAGGCGATGCTGGGGCAGTGTGCTGGCAGCTGGCCTGGTCTCCAGTGTGCTGATCTACAGACAGACTGTGTCCTTCAGAGGTCCCGCTGCAGGAGCAGCTGAGAGGCTCCTACCCCTGTGGTTGCTCTGTCTTGGATTAGTGTCAGACGTCTGCAATCGTGCTGCCAGCCCACCACTACCCACAGCTGTTCAAGACTTGGTATTTTCCTGGGCCATTTCTTCCAGCAACCCCACAAAGACCAAAGGATCCCATCCCTATCCTCCCTTCTCATGGACAGGACTTTTTTCAAGGTCTCCCCCTCTTTCTGGCCTGCCCCTCTTCCCAGGCTGATGATCTATTGGCGTGCTTTGAAACCCACCAAGAAATGGCCTTGCCATCCCTGCTGGGTCCTTGCTGTCAGGATTCCAGGAGCTGTCTAATGGCAGAGGTGTGTCCTGCCTGTCCTCTCCCAGGGGACCACACTTCGCAGCGATGCTGTTGAGCAGTTGTAAATCCAGTTATTAAAGCTGGAGAGAACTGCAGATCTCTTCAGATCCAATTTTGATGTGGCAGGGGCTGTGTTTTCATTCCAGCCTGCTCTACCTGCAGAGCCCTTGGCAAAGTAATCCATCTTCCAGGGCAGCACCAAGTTTGGACCCGAGACTGTGTCAAAGTGTGGAGACTTTCCCGCTTCCCTGACCGTCTGCTGCTGTGGTTGATCACCTTGGTGGAAATGTATTATTTTTCCGGTTTTAAATTTGTCTGGTGTCTCCTTGCAGGCAGTGGTTTTGTCCTCTCCCTCTGCCAGCAAGTACTGTCCTGCCTTCTGAGAACTCAGAAGTTCCTACCTAACACCTGCACATCAGCCCTCTCTCAGCAACACATGGGGAGCCGTCTCTCTGTGTGACAGGATTTCAGCTGACTTTACAGTATGTTTATTTGGGCTCGGTTGCAGCCTGTGAGACTGCCCAATTAGTGCAGCTGATCATTTTGCCACCATGTTAATTGGTAATCCTCTCTTGATGATGGCTGGCTGGTGACAAGAGCACGCTGGCTTAAACTAGATGCCTCATGGAGGCTGGAGACCCTGGAGTTACTGTTACTGCTCAAAGCTAAGTGTAAAACAACCAGTCTGCTGTAAGGCTGCACTGAGCGGTGCTGGCACCCTTTGCAGTTAAATCTGCCCTCAGACACTCCCCTGCCACCTCCGCTGCGTGCTGGGAATGGTGCAGGGCATCGCTGTTGCTGTGCCCAAGGTGAGCATCCCCCCTGCAGGGCTGCGGGGCTCGGTGCCACCCGCATAGCCAGAGCGCCCGTGCCCAGGACCACACAACCACAGTGGCTGGGGATTGCACCCAGGTCTGCATCTGCAAACCCAGGCAGGAGGTTCTGGTGGTCAGGAGCTCTCACCTGCTCACTGGCTGCGTGCTCCTGGTTGCAGGTAGGCTTTTGAGGCTCTCCAGCCTGCCTCTCCACCGGCAGCTGCAGGCACATCCACCCACCTTGGCAGGGCTCCACACCAGCATGGACCTTGGGAGCGCTGTGGTGACCTTCCCAGACTGGGAGCCCAGGGACAGACCTGGCAAGTGCAACCTTGCCAGGCAGAAGATGCAGGACTGACCTTATTGTGGCCCAGCCACAACCATCCCCCACCTCCCTCCCTTCTTGGGCTGGTGCACACAGCTGTCCTTGAGCTTTCCACCATTCCTGCTCCAGCCGGAGTCATAGAGCCCCATGGAGCACATGAGCTTGGCATCGCCTCTCCGCAGCAGGCAGGGGCTGCCTGGCCAAGCCACATGCTCTTTCCAAAGCTGGAGGCTCTGCTCCACCAGGCATGTGGTCTGGGTGGTACTGGACATAAGGGCTTGATCTGTGTGTTGTGGAGAGCTGCAGGAATTGGCTGCCCTCCACTGTCCTCTGCCTGCTGGAGGAGTGGGGTCTGGTGTCCATTCCATGCCTGCCTGCATCTGAAGAGCCGGGCACAGAAAAAGAGCCTGGTTTGAAGACCTGTCTAGGGGTATCGCAGCTGCTGTGGAGAAGAACCAAATGTCCTTTCTGTGCCATCTTTCAGGACAGCCCTTGGTGGAGCCAATGTCATCCTCTGCAGTGGCTGCTGCAGCAGGGGATGTGGGGGGATGTTTGAAAGCATTTAAAGACCTGTCCCCATCCCAGAACACATGAGCAGAGCTGCTGTGACAGGAGATGGAGAGAACAGGCTGGCAGTAAGAGAGGCCCCAAGAGCTGGAGCAGAGTTCCTGGTACTGGGAAAGCACAGCTGGACCTACCTGCTGCCACTTGCTAATGGGAGGAGCTCCACAGGGCCCCATCTCATGGGAGTAAAAAGCATCTGTCTACAGTAGATGTGCACGTGTGCCCAGATTGGGCTTGCACTCTGCACTCCCTTGGTGGAGGTGTCCTGCAGTAAGGAGCCCTCCCAGTATTGGCACACTTTCCTTCATGGCGCTGACGGAGTGAGGAGCAGATGCTGCAGTGAGTCTGCAGGAGAGCTTGGGGGGCTCTGCCTGCCATGGGTCTGGTTTGTCTGGGAGAAGCACCCTGCAGGTAGGTGGCAACCTGAGCACGCTGAATTACTCTTGTGCCAGCTGAACAATCTTGCAGCGCACAGGACTTGGGTTAAAACCAGCTTCTTGGGCAGGCAGGGTAGAGGAACCTGCAGCTGGTGGTATCACAGGAGCCAGCTGCCCTCAGGCAGTGTTCTGCTGGGCTAGAGGCTCGTGGTTACCACTCTGGAGCCCGCACCAGGGCCCCACCGGGAGTAGTTGCCCATGGCTAAAACTGCAAGGTCTCTTGCATGCGTTTGTCTGGTATGGGGCTGACTAGACAGCAGCAGCCACGATAAGTGGATGAGTTTCTAAACCATTGCCCAGATACCACCTTGCCTTCCGATGTTGGTGCTAGCACATCAGGAGGGACAATGCACAGTCTATATATGCACATGCAGGTATAATGTGGCCCCTGATCGCCCCTGTGAAGGTCTCCGCTCGTATATTGTGGGGAAGCAGGTCCCTGCGATTGTGCTGTCTCTGCCTGGTACAGCGATGCCTTTGGTGCCCAAACCTGAGTGCTCTCTTGCAGTGTGTGATACAAAGGGTCAGAAAGGAGATGGGGTAACCGTGGAAGCTGCTCCTCAGCTTCTTGGTCTCCAGCATATGTTCTCTGCACTGGGCAGATGGCTGTGGGCTTTCCTTGGAGAAGGGGTGGGAAATAATTGTTTTGCTCCAAGTAGAGACCATGGCTGGTGGCAGATGGCTGTGTGTTCTGGGTGCTGCTGGATGAAAGCTGTCCCTGCTTTCGTCCCCAGGAGTGGGCTCGGAGGGCGACAGTGACCTTGCACACAGCTCAGCCCGAGGGCTGCTTGCCCTGGTATCCTGCCATGCCAGTGCTGTGGCTACTGTCCCCGGCGTTGCAGTGACAGCAGAGGAGGAGGCATGGCTGCCATGCCCGGTGCTGGCCCACAGCAGTGGACATGGTAGCATAGTGGTCAGGCAATGGACATGGCCACTTTACATAGCAGGGCAGAAACACTTCCCATGGAGTGGAAGGTGCAGACTGAAACATTTTTGTCTGGTAACTGCCCAGTGCCAGCACAGGGGGACCAAGTCGTTGCATGGGGTGCCACAGCTCAGGGTGTCACCAGCAGCGGCACCTGAGGCCCATAGAGGCTGGTGGGATTGCGGTGTGGCAGAAAAATACCAAAGGTTTCCTGATCTCAGTCCTGCTCCTCAGGAACTCCTAAGTAATGTTGGTATCTCCTTGTCATCTGTGCTCTGGAACCCAAGCAGAGCAAGCTGCTGGTCCAGTCTGGGGTTACTACTTGAACCAGTTGCTGTGACTGCAGGGACACCAGCATCTTCACAAGGAGTGATGCATACAGGTGGCTGGTCTCTGCTGGGCCCCCGCATGGCTGCCCGTGTCCTGGGAGTGCTGGTGCTGCCTGGTCTGCTCTGGTGGGACAGGAACTCTCTGTCCTGTTGCTGTGTCTGAGGTGTTTGTGTGTGCAGCACTGTGGCATCTGTCCCCAGGTCCTGGGGTTGGTGGGCCGTGAGCATAGCAAACTGCGTGGCTGTTTGATTGACATTTTCTTGGGGGAGGGGGGGAATGGGGTGGAAAGTGATGGTTTCCTGCTGTACTGTGTGAATCTGCCGTTTACCGTGAGTGTGCCCAGGTAAGTGTGCATCCAGACAGAGGTTGTCTGGGGCACTGGGTTCCTTGGAGGCTTCCTGGCTGCCTCTGCAGCGCTGGGTTTATGCTGCCTGTCTGTGTGCCTTGCAGGCTCTGAAAAGGAAGCCGGACCTCTTCCTGTGTAGCAACCTGGATGTCAAAGCAGTGTTTCAGTGTGGTGAGTAGCACGGGCACGGGCATGCATTCCACATCACTGTGGAGAAGCCAGCCTGCTCCTCCTGTGGAGCCAGGCACAAACCAGCTGGGGGCTGGGGACCACAGGGCTGATTTGGGCTGGTGTGCGGGGTTTCTGGCTGCTCACCTGAGTGCTTTCTGCCCGCAGGTGTCCTTTCGCTCAAGTTCCCCGAGGCTCCAACAGTCAAAGCATCCTGTGGCTTTTTTGTGAGTATCGTGGCATCACGCAGCCCCTCCCTCCCAGCCCCGAGAGCTGAGAGAGCAGGAGCGGGGAGCTGCAGGTTGGGCAAGGGTGCTGCAGTGTGGAGCCTGCTCCGGCGCTGAGCGGGCCGGGCTGTGTGTTGCAGACGGAGTTGCTGCCCCGCTGCGGAGAGATCGCCCCGGTGGGACAGGTGGTGCATGAGAATGGCAAAGTGCTGCTGCAGGCAGTGCTGGAGGTGAGAGACACCGGGACCACGGGCTCCCCGGGCAGCTCTGGGCTCTGTTCCTGGGTGACACCCCTGCAGAGCCGGGGGCAGAGAGTCCGGCAGTGTGGGTGGGTGCAGGCAAGGTGATGCTGGGGGCTCAGCAGGGTCTGTCCCCTCTGGCAGGGCATCGGCGGCCAGGCCTCCCGCAGCCTCATGGATCACTTCGCAGAAATCCTCTTTGCCTTGAACAAGCACTGCTTCAGCTACCTGAGCATCTGGATCAAGGAGGCCATGCAGCAGGACGGCTTCCCCTCCGCCCGCATCAGCCCCGAGCAGAAGGAGACCTTCAGCCAGCAGATCCTTAGGTTTGTGCAATTCTCCCTGTGGTGGCTGCGCCCCACGTGTGGTGGGACTGACTTCCCCCCGCGTGTCCTGGTGCGCCCCTTCTGCTTCATGTTTGTCCCCTCCCTCTGTCTTAGCAGAGAGCGTGTGAACAAGCGGCGAGTGAAGGAGATGGTGAAGGAGTTCACCCTGCTGTGCCGAGGGCTGCATGGCACAGAGTACACAGCAGACTACTGAGCACCTGGCCAGGATCGCGGACAATTTGCCCGGACCAGCTCTTCCCCGCAAGGAAGCCCCCCCCCATCCTCCCCGCCCTGCTGCAGTACGGCTCGTAGAATAACCCTCCACCTAGAATTAACCCACTCGGGACGCTCCTCAGCTAGATTTGGTGGCCGCATCTCGGTGTCAGCATCTTTGTTTCCCCCAGCATGCTCCCCCCTCGCAGGGGACGGGAGTGCCGGCTGCAGGAGGTGGCGGCGGGTGAGGGGGAAGCCTGGGCAGGACTGCCCCAGTGCGGGTTGCCCCGTGCCTGGGCTACCAGCCCTTCTCTGGCACTTCCCCGTGACGGGGCAGGGAGGCTGCCCCTTGCCCGCAGCAGTGGCTGGCTGGGCAGGGGGGTGGCTCACCCCCTGTTCATTTGTATGTGTGTTGTTGGGAGGGGGGAAGCCCTGCACCTAATTATATTAAGAATATTTCTATGTTGTGGCTGTCATTATTGCGGTGCCCAGACTTTGCCTGCCCTTTGTTTCTGGGGAAGAGCCTGGCAGAGGGGATTAAGGTTGGGGTGCCTTGGGGGCTCCGAGGGATGGTGAAAACATCAGCTGGTCACCATGTTTTCCTGCCTGCCCTGGAGCAGCTCCTGGAGCCGAAACAGCCCTGCCTCACACAAGAGAGACCAGACCCCATCCCCACTAAACATGGGGTGCTCCCGGCAGCACAGGATGCATGCGCCCTGCTCCTGTTCCTCGAAAGAGGGGAGGAGCTTGCTGATGCTCGCAGCCCCCTGCCTTCGCTCCCCAACCCAGCCTGTGAATGTGGTTTCATTACTGGGCGTCCCACTTCTGGTTTTCTGTTCTTTTGGGCTGGTTTTATCTGATACCAGAGCAGGCACATGATCTGTGTTTTCACTCTGGGATGTCTGGTATCACCCCTGCCTGCACTCCTCAGCCTGTAGTTTGTTCTGAAAGACAATTCACTCACAAGTCCTTTCAAGTTCAGCTATAGTTAGCAGCAGTAGCCCACACAAGCCTCGAGTCCTGGTGCTGTTGGCTTGTGTGAAGCTGTGACCTTTCCATGTAGAGTAAAAGATGCCCCGGATTGGGGAGCCCTCAGAGAGCAAGTCTGGGCCAAGCGCTTCTCCTGGCCTTGCTGCTGCCCTGGCCATGAGTCCTGAGGTGCCACAGGCATCCCCAAACATGCATGCAACTCCTGCTCTTCCACCACAGACCACATCCAGCACAGGGCCAGCTGGTGGCATGCCCGGACCCTCACAACACCCTCACAGGTCCAACACGTGGTGGCAAACACTGCCTGGGTCCCCGCACGCCCCCTGGTCCTGCTGATGCTGCTGCCGAATCAGGGTTGCTCGCGTCCCTCATCTTCATAGGCAATGGCAATCCCTCGTCGGCCCTGCACAGCCTTGGACACAGGCGTCTGCCCCAGCTGCTGCTCCAGGCCCTGCCAGCTGCGGGACTCCAGGAAGGAGGCTGGGGGGAGAGAGAAAGGGAATTGTTACTGGGAGCAGGGAGGCAGCACTGCCTTTGCACTGGGACTCAGTCCCACCATGAGACCAAATCACAAACCAGCAGGGCTGATCTCCACAAGGGCTCGTGTCTGGTCCCTGCAGGCCAGGGCAGTGCTGGGGGGCAGCTGGGTGCCGGGAGGGTCGCAGAGGTGGGCAGCGCGCATCTCCCCCGTGATCAGCGAGATGTCAGGAATGGCTTGTGCTGCTGGGACAGCTGGTGGGAGCTCAACATGCGCACAGGCACCTGGCAGGAAATCGTAGTTAGCCTTGTTCACGTCTGCCCTCTGGCCAGCACAGACCCAAGACAACTGCAGCCTCCAGGCAGGGGAGCAGGGCAGGACGTGCCCCAGAAGGGTGCTGGGCAGCTGTTTTCCAGCGGTTACCTGGTAGCAAGTCTCTGAAGTCAGTGAAGTAGTTCCCCGTCCACTCCCGGGCTGGGTTACAGGCCAGCTCCAGCTCGTAGGGGGTCACAACAGGCCGGTAGAATTCGCTGGAGTCCAGCAGGGAGTTCTGAGCGCAGGCCACCAGCACAAAAATGTCCACCTCCAGGAAGTTGGCCAGCTTGGCGGGGTTCGGTTTTCCCACGGCCAGCGTGTAGCTGCGCTTGCCGGCCTGGCGCAGAAGCTCGCGGAGGTGCTGCAGCACAGCCAGGTAGCCCACCACGCCGAGGGTGCCCACCAGGATGCCCACCACCCGGGCATCCCGGGCCCGTTCCACCAGGTAGAGCCGTCGCATCAGGGCCCGGTTGACATTGAGGGTCTCTCGGCGGCCGCAGCCAGTGACAGGATCAAAGGAGCTGAAGGGGCAGCAGTTCCAGGTCAGCATGAAGCTGGTGAGGGCCAGGCCCTCTGCTCCCACGTAGAACACGGCGCAGTCCTGCAGCCCTCCCAGTGCCTCCACCGGGAACTGGCGACCAAACTGCCGCACCTCCCCGGGTGGTGCAGGGCCAGGAGGGTCCCCACACAACACCCTGGAGAAAACAATATTTGGGTACTCAGGGCACAACTGCTGCTCCAGCTCACCTGAAGGGACAGAGGAGTAAGAACAAAACACGGCCACAGACCTGACCCACATAAGGTGAGACAGAAGATTAGGGGAAAGGAGAGGACATAAATTAAGGCTGTATCTGAGGACCGCCTGCCTGACTACTGCTTCTCCCCCTGGCTTTGTAGAGCTCAGAGCAGCACCAGAGACCCTCTCCCTTCCCCAGAGCACTCACCCATCGCGTGGGCATAGATCACATCACTCAGCACCACCACATGGCTCTGCCGGTCAGGGTAGAGCTCCCGGAAGGCCTCGGCGCAACGCCCGATGTCCATGGGCTGCTTCCCGAAGATGTGCAGCACCGGGAACTTTCCGCAGGGGCTGAGGCAGGCCGGGCCGTAGTGCAGCACCGCCTCGGCACGCGCGTGCTCGGCAGCCACTTCGTCCACACAGCAGCTGCGAGGAGGCAGGGCCCGGGGTCAGGCGGGCTCCACACCACGCAGCTCTTCCTCCCCGCTGGCACCGCTGACCCCAGTCCGAGCAGCTCCGGCCTTCGGTCCCGCCAGGCAGGGGACAAGCAGCCCGTTCCTGCCCGTGGAGGACCCCCGGACGCCCCCGCCCCCTCACTGACCTGCCGTACGTGGTATCTCCCAGGACGTACATCTCGGCGCCGGTCGCCTCCTCCATCCGGGCCGCCACCGCCGCCGCGTCCGCCAGGAGCTCGTCGGGAAACTGGAGGGCGACCTGGGAGGAGGGATGGAGGGTAGGGAGTGAGGCACCGGCTTGGGGCTGCTCACAGCTCCCGGCCTCACTCCGGCTCCGGCCCCGGCCCCAGCCCCACTCACCTTGCGGAACCCGCCGCCCCGCACGAAGGCGGCGGCCCGGCCCATCTCGTAGAAGCCGTCGAGGTCCCCCCGTGGCGCCGCCGCCACTGGGCCTAGCTCCCGCCGTAGCGCGGCCTCCCCGTCGCTGCTGAAGGCCGTTGCCATGGCGCCGCGGGGGCCGGGGGTCAGGCCCGCCACGCGGGACCCCTACGCCCGCTTCCGGGATGGGGCGCGGAACCAGCCAATGAGAACTCGGCCCCGCCCTCCCCGTCTCGGAAATCCCGCCCCCGAGGGAGCGCGGCCTATCGCACTTCACGGCAGGGCGGAGAGGGTAAGGGCAGCCAAGGGAAAGAGGCGCTCGTCGCGGTGCATTCTGGTCTGTGTAGTTCTCTGACCGCTGTCAGGCCGGGCAGCCAATAAGCGGGCGCGTTGGCGGCGTCGGCGTCATGTGCTTTCCGCTCGGGCGCTGCGGTTCCGTTCACGTGTCTCCGCGCGGGTCAGGTGACGCGCTCGCGCCCGGCCGGCCCGTTCCGCTCCGTGCAGTGCCGCCGCCGCCGCCATGACGGGGCTCGCCCTGCTGTACTCGGGGCTCGGCCTCGCCTTCTGGACCACGCTGCTGGGCGTCGGTCAGCGCCGGGACCGGGCCGGGCCGGGGGGCGGAGGGGGGCTGTGGGGCCGGGCCGGGGGCCGCAGGGTCGGGCTGTGGGGCCGGGCCGGGGCGCGGGAGGGGGCTCTGGGCGTGAGGAGAGACCGTAGCTCGGGCTGCTGCCTTGCCGGGGAGGGGCTGGGTTCGCCGTGGCGCGGAAAAGGAAGGCGGGCGGCCGAGGGGGTGCAACGTTATCAGTCCCCCGGTGGCCGAGCTGCTCTCGGGCAGAGGCCGGAGGGCTGGCCCGTGGCCTGCCACGGCACCGGGAGCACCGCTGAGGCGCTCCTCGGCCTGGGCATCACCCCCTGGGCGCTGTGAGCTGCTCCCTCAGAGGGCTGTGCCCCCGGCAGCGCCGTGTAACTGCCGGCTGCCGCTGGGTGCGCAGCTTTCGGTGCTCTGAGCCTGTCTGGCATGAGCGGTTGATTCACTTCTCTGCGTGTGCGGAAAGGTGCTGTTGGCAGTCAAGGGTTGTGTCTGGATCCGGCAGATCAGGGGAGGTAAAGGCAGGTGCCTGGTTTTTCAGGCTGTGACAGTTGATGTCTCCTGGATGGGGGAGATGCGTCTCCTGCTTTGCTAAGCTGTGGCGGCACAAGGAAATGTGCAAGTTTGTCCGGATGGTTGTAGAGCTGGTGTATGGCCATGTTGCAGTTTGTGGTGGCCCAGGCTCTGCTGCCGATGTCATTGGGCTTAGCAGCACTGAGGATGGATTTAATGCTTCCTGGGAAGGGGGTGACTCCAAGGCATAGCAGTAAGATTTTATGCTGGAGTTGCTGGGTATTTCCTCTTTCAGAGCAGGGTGAAGTGATCATGAGCCAAGCAGAGGCTGGGGAGACCTTGACTCCTGCCTTAGTGTTTGGGTAAGGGGAAAGACAGAGTCAGAAGCTGAGGGTGTCTCACTCCCTCATGTTTCCGGGGCCTGGTGAACCCAATGCTGGCCCCAGGGCTGCCTTCCTGGGCTGAGTCATGCAGCTCACACCAGCGCGGATGTACACTGCAAACTTGAGGCCGTTGGAAAATCTCAACGAGATGAGCATACAGATGCTTTTAACTTCCCCTGTCCTGTTGCAATCCCTTTTCAGGGAAGGAGCAAGCAGGAAGCAGTCTCGCTCTGCACAGTGTTGTGGTGGTGCCTCTTTGTGCTTTCCCTCCTTGTGCTGAGCCCTGGTCCTGCTGTCCCAGATCTTTTCTGTCCTTCTGGCTGCAGCGCTGGGAACCAGAGCTCATGGGAAAGCATCCTTCATCCTGTTTCTTTTGTATATGAATCCAAGGCTACACCTGCTCTTTAAGAGATGGAACATGCCCTGAGGATCTGCCCTGAGCTGGTTGTAGCTCTTCTTTACCGCTCCTGGGGAGCAGGGGCAGCTGAGGCTGGCAAGGTTCAGTTCCTGCTCAGCCAGCCAAGCAGCAAAACCAAAACATGAGTTACAGACTGGCTGGGCCCAGCACCGTAGATCATTGCTGAAGGTCACCAGGTGTGTGGGCTGGGATTTGGTCTCCCACTGCGCTCCATCATGGTGGCACTGTTCCTCATTTGTGTGTGTTGCTGCAGGGGAGGGGGCCACCACAATTCTGCAGGCGGGAGGAGTGACCAGTGTTACTGCTTCCCATTTCGGGGCCTGCTCATCTGTCAGCACTTCTATGTCCTCCTGGTGCATGGGGTGCTGAGCCTCAAGTCATGTATGGAGGGGTTTAGCACTCAGAGACCGTGGGGACATCCCTGCTGTAAAACTGGCAGGTCTTCCTACACTGCAGCACTGAGGCTCTCCCATGGGATGAGTTGTCCTCAGGTCTGGGCTGTGGGCAGGGAAAGGCTCCTCTAACGGAGGGCACGTGGTCCTGCCCCTGCTACTAAGCATATTGCTGGCTTGCCATCACCCCAGCCTCCAGGCTGTGACTCTGGGGGGAAGGACACAGCAAGACACGTGCAGTGGCCTCTCTGCTGCTTTTAAGCCTTTCAGAAGTCTCCCGTTTCCTCTTTTTCTTGCCATATGCGGGGTCTGTGTCACACAGTCTCTGACTCTAGTCAGCAATGGTAAAGAGCTGTCCTTTCACCCTCTTTATCTGCTGTGGAGCAGACAGTGCCACACTGCCTGCGCTTATCTGTTCCTTAAGGCCGGGCCTCTCTCTTTTCCAGTCGTGCAAAGAGCGAGTGTCTCTTCTGGTCTGCAGCCGTGTTTCCTGGTCGCGAGCTCAGAGCAAGGCAGGGTTTCAATGCAAGGACTTCTGTGTCTGCTTGGGCTGCTGGGCGCAACTCCTGGCTGCAATTCAGCATGGGAGAGGAGCACTCGGGTACAGCAGGGTGAGCTGTCCTTGTAGTACCTCTCTGGAAAGGAAGGGCTTTTCTGGGTTTTTCAGGGCAGCTCTTTGGTGTCTCCTGCCAATGCTAAGAGTACAAATTTCTCTGGAAATGACTAACCCTGGGGGAAACACTGAGGACAGCAGGTGCGTCTTGACCATCCACAGCCTTGGAAGGGAGGGTGCTGGGGCAGGTGGCTGCAGCTTCTGGTGTTTACAGGCTCTTGGCGAGTGGCGCAGACCCTAGTGGGATGGTGACAGAGCAGTATGTAATGGTCAGTCGGGGCACAGCCTTGCACCTCTGGCCTCCCCTGTGAGAGAGAAGAGTTCATGGCTGGTCACTTGGTGCCGTGGCTCTCCAGCAGGGCTGAGCCTTTGGGTGTTGCGGATGGAGACCATGCTGGGGCACAGGGCTCCCTTCACCCCAGCATGTCCTGGGGGTGCTCAGCAGGGTCAGGGAGCAGAAAATGGGTGCGACAACCGCAGCAATCCTCAGTGAAAACTGCGGTAGGGTCTGGGAGTATTGTGGGTCTGGGCACTCTGTCCTGTGATGATATGGGAGTGCTGGGATCACTGGGGCTGGACTTTGGTGGGGTACCCTGCCCCACAGCTCTGCACGCCTGAGCCTGTCTTCCCAGTAACCCTCCTGCATGCTGTGGTATGCTCCTGGGCCTCTGCCCCTGGGCTCCACAGGTGGAGGAGGAAATGCCAGCACTGGGCTAGTAGCTGGTGCCTTTCTGAAGGTTCCCATGTCACTCTTGCTTTCCAGGGATCTGCTATACAATATTTGACCTGGGCTTCCGCTTCGATGTGGCCTGGTGAGTTCCATGTGAATACTGGCATCCTCCCTGCCGAGCACAGGGCTGCATGAGGAGGTGGTTGGTGTTGGCAGTGCCTGGCAAGGAACAGCACTCGCTTTTGTGCGACGGGTAGTGGTCACCGCAGCGCAGGGGAACAAGAGCTACAGTGCTATCTGTGAGGTGGGATAGAAGCAGCCCATGTGTGTGGGGGGCTGGCTCCATATAGAGTCATTGTGCAGCCATCACTACTCTTCCCACCTCTGTCCCAGCAGCCTCACAGCCCAGGCTTCCCCTTCACAGTGAGGGTTTGGGAGGAAGGTCTCGGTCCGTGTGGGTGAGGGTCCTTGGTCGATGGCTGGCAGAGAAAGGCTGTTGTATCCCGCTGTCTGGCAGTTCCCAGCCCATCTCAGTCTGTATGATCTGGTTGGGGGGTACCTGTTGTGGGGCTGTGCACCATGACTAGAGGGGCTCAGCCTGTCTGCTAACTCAGGGCCCTTCTTCCTCTCCAGGTTCCTGACAGAGACCTCACCCTTCATGTGGTCCAATCTGGGCATTGGCCTGGCCATCTCCCTGTCTGTGGTGGGAGCTGCTTGGTGAGTGGGCTGGTTCTTCAGCAGGCTCCTGCATCCCACCGCGATAGTTGCTTATATATTGTGATTTCCCACAGCAGGGCAGGGGCAGAACAGCATTTACATGCAGGAGTGGGCAGGGTGGGTCACTGCAGCAGTGGGGCCAGGTTGCTGGGCTCCTGGGGGGGGGTCTGGGTAGACCACTTCATGAGCTGCAATGGCAGTGGAGAAGCAGGGACATCCCTGGCTCTCTGGAAACTGTGTCCCTGAGCCCAGGCCGCGCAGTGTTGACTCTTGTTCCCCAGCAGTTCTGCTGGTGTAGGTGGTGGAGCTTGGGACCACTTGTGCCCTGAGGGTGGACAGACCAAGTCCGCAGTGTCCCCTAGCTGCATGCCCGATTCTTTGCTCAGCTGGAAGATCCTGGTTTCCCTATTGAATCCTTCAGCGCGTGCCAGACCCTCCACCAATCACCCTTGTCTGCCACAGGGGGATTTACATCACGGGCTCCAGCATCATTGGTGGTGGAGTCAAAGCCCCTCGGATCAAAACCAAGAACCTGGTCAGGTAAGCACAGACCTGGGGTTAGTGCTAATGCCATGCCTGAGTGGGGCAGCTCCCAGCCCGGTGCAGGGGTTCTTGTCCTGTCTCTGGCTGGGTGCTGCTGACAGACCGTTCCTTGCTGAGCTGTTTGCTTTCAAAACAAAGAGCCTTAAAGGAGCCAGAGTGCTGCTTTGAAGAGTCACTGTGTGATATCACACAGTGAATGACCCCACTGTGTTCAAAACACCCTGAGATCACACTTCCTGCCCTTGGCAAGGCTTCCCCTGGCCAGACCTTGCACAGCCCTTCCCCAAAGGAGCGGAGGAGGCTGGCAGGGGGCAGGGCTCCCTGGACCTGCTTCCCACAGGGTTGTCGCAGCTTCCTTGGGCAGCACAGCACAACCAGCACCTGGCCGTTGTCCTCGGCAGCTCTGCCTTGTTTGAGAGGAAAGCAGTGGTTAGGCTGTGCTGCCTTTCTGCCCTTGGCAGCAATGGCGCAGGCTCAGATATGCCTGTAGAGGGGTCTGGCAGCTGCCTGGCCTGACGCAAATTGGTGAGGGCTGCTCAGGATGGGGCAGAGCCTGGGCCACTGTGCTCAGACTGACTGGGACTCTGTGCTCAGACTTTGCCTTTCTCCACAGCATCATTTTCTGCGAGGCTGTGGCCATCTACGGGATCATCATGGCGATTGTCATCAGTAACATGGCTGAGGTATGGGAGGACTTGGGCTGCCCTGCCAGCCCTGAGCTGGCCTCAGGGCCACAGTGGGGATGGGCAGCCAGGCGTGGGCCAGTGTTGTGAGCGGTGGGCCTTGGGGACTTCGGATGCTGTTGTGGCTCTGGGAGCCCCTGGACTGGTGGTCTGTGCGGTGGCCCTTGTCCATGCTGAAGAGAGGGTTGGGGGAGCACACACAAGGCAGATACCAAGAAGCCACCCAGGGACGTGGAGTCAGGGACCAGCTCTGGCCAAAATGTGTCTGCCTCATGCCATACTGTGGAAAGGTACAGACTTGCCAGTAACCCACACCCTGTGCTTTTTCTCAGCCTTTCTCTGCAGTCACCCCAGAAGCGATTGGAGCCAGAAACTACCATGCAGGTAAGGACTGCTCAGTCCCTGGTGCTGTCACTGTGAGCATTGACACACCCTGACTGCTGCCTTCTGCTGCTCCCTCTGCCCTGGGCCGTAGAAAACAGGACTGCAGGGTCCAGCTCACCCAGCCCGTAGCCTGCTACAGGTGTCTGAAGGATGTGTGACTCTTCTGGCAAAAGGCAGCTTTTTAATTACCTCCTTGATGCCTTCCTGCACCCGACTGGGCTGTGCTGCCCAGCAGCAGCACTGCCACTCCCTCAGGCAGCAGCAGAGTGCTGTCACCTGCTGGCCTGGCACTGCAGGAGCCAGGGCGAACTCTGGAGCAGTCCTGTTCCCCAAACAGAAGGACGCTGCTGGTATTTGGTACCTCTGGGTCTTCTGTCACCTGGAGGCAGAGCTGCTGCAGCGTGCCCCAGGTGTTGGTGGAAGGGGGTTACCCCCTGCTATTGCAGTGTTCCTCTCTCACAGGTTTCTCCATGTTTGGGGCTGGCCTGACTGTGGGGTTGTGCAATCTCTTCTGTGGCGTCTGTGTGGGCATCGTGGGCAGCGGGGCTGCCCTGGCTGATGCGCAGAACGCCAGCCTCTTCGTCAAGATCCTGATTGTGGAGATCTTTGGCAGTGCCATAGGGCTGTTCGGCGTCATCGTTGCTATCTTGCAGGTACTTGCCTCCTGGGCCCGCTATGCTTATGTGAGCACAAGGTGCCTGTCACCCTGGGTGCTCTTCAGCTCCAGGGAGACACACCTGGGCTCCAGCACAATCCTCTGCATTGGGACAGGGAGGCTGCTCACAAGGTTTGGGGTGGCACAGCGTACTGTGCCTATTTGCAGCACTGAGAACTCTTAATGGCCCCTCTGAGCAGCTGTCACCAAGGGCGTCACCTTGGGTGCACCCTTGTGTCTTATTGGTGGGGCTGATAAGCTGTCTGCAGCTTCTGGATGGTCCCAGGGTGCTTGGGTGGGACTGGGGTGGTGGGCCGGGGTTTGTGGGGCACGGCCTAATCTCTCTTCTTTCTTTCTAGACATCTAAAGTAAAAATGGGCAACTGAGCTCTGTCCCACCCAGCCTGTTCCAGCCCGCCCCAAGAGGTGCTGTATATATTTATTTAATGTTTCTATCCTTGATTGGGGCGGGAGCTGCCCGGCAGCAGGAGCGGGACCCTGGCTGTGTAGAGCCCCATCCCACCGATCGATTGGCCCCTCGGAAGAAACAAATTTCTCTGTGTGAATTCTGCCCCCAGTGGTCTGGCCCAGCCCGCAGGGCCCTGCCGCTGCGTGTCCCCAGTGTGCGTAGAATCAACCACCAGTGCAATTCTGTGTCCGTGAAATAAATATGATTCTCGTCCAAGAATGCAGCTCTTCCTCTGCCCTGCGCGTGCTGGGGAGGCTTGCAGAGAGCAAGTGCTGATTTGGGCTGACCCTTTGCTTGGAGATTCCCCTCTGTGCCTTTGGCAAAGTCCCTGCCTAGCTCCAGGAGCCTGGTAGTGTCCTCCCTGTGTGGGGTTTATCCTGCTGCCTGCTCAGCCTGCAAGAGGCCGCCATCTCTGGGCTGTGGGAACACAGAGCTCTGCGTAGCTGCCCAAAGCAAGTAGGAGGCTGCTGGAGCAGACAGCTCCGTGCTGCCTCTGCCTGGCTCCTACCAGCCCTGGCACTGCTGTGCGAGGCATGCTGGAGGCACAGGCACAAGCTGGTTTGGGCTTTTCGGCTCCCGTCCAGGTAGTTTAGCTCAGAGGGAGCATACACAGTGTCCTGAGCCCCATTGTGCAGCTGGGGAACACCAGAAGGGCAGACAACCAAAGTTTTTGTCCCTTCCAAAGCTGTCCCCCAGCTAGCACCTCCCTTGTGGGAGTGTTGGCTGGGTGCTGCTGCCTGGGCAGGTGCTGCTGGGTGCCGGGGTTCTCCAGTCTGCAGTGCCTGTCTGTCCCAGGGGGCCCTGGCAGAGCTCCCAGGGGTGGGGACGTTTTGTGCTGGCTCTGCTCCCCTCTCCCTGGCTGCGGTGAATACAGTGTGGGGAAGCCGGCTATGGACAGCTGGGCCTGCAGCTCTTCTGCCGCTTGGGGGAAGGGAAGAACAAAGCCCTCCTGCCTCCGCTCTGCAGAGAGCCTGGAGCTGATGCCTCTGCAGTCTGCTATATCCAGCACAAGGCCCTCGCCCTGCCATGCTGCCAGTACACCTTCGTAGGGGAAGCATCGATCCCCTGGTGCTGTTAGTGCCACATCAGAGCAGATGCTCACTTGGAGCTGCCCTTCTCTCTTCCCACCTGGATGCAACAAGCTGGGGCAGTGGGAGGGCTGTTGCAGCCAGCGAAGTGTTCACGCCTGCGGATTTTTGCCGTTCAGACTAGGGCAGCTGCCTCTGCACGGCCTCTCTGATCTCTGCTGGTTTCCAAGCTCTGCTCCCTGTTGTCTTGTGTGTTTTGGGACAGCAGTGCCTCAGCCTGAGGTGTTGGAAGATTGCTGGAGCAAACCAAGCCACTGTTCCTGTCAGCAGTGCTGGCTGCTCACGGGCTGGAGACTGCGACAGAAGCTCCGTGCAGCCCACATAACAACAGGGACACAGGCTGGGCCCTGCCTGTTCAGAAGAAAGGGTGTCTGGTGTGGGTGCCAGACTGTCCTGTCCCATGCGAAGCTTGTACCCCACATCCCCTGGCATTGCCACTGCTGAGGGCCAGAGGTGTCTGAAGCCCCTGGGTCATCCTGTCAGACCCCCGCTGAACTTGTGAGACTGCCTCCAGGAAGGAGATGTCTGAGGTTGGAGAGCCTGCACAGCCAGTAGAGAAGCTGCTCTGGGGGTTAATCATCTTCCTGGTTAACAACTGTTTTGAAAGATTTACCTGCTTGTCTTTCAGCGACGGGTCTCGCCCTGCCCTGCCCTGCATTGGCTTGATAGAGATCCATCTGCTGTCAGGAACCTCCCTCTGCAAGGTGCTTTTCCACACTCCAAATCCCACTATATATCAAAGCTTTGGCAGGGAAATGGGGAAATGGGCCCTGGACTTGCCTGTGGGCCCTTTGTGAGGACACGAGACCCACCAGGGCTGGTCTCGCGGTAGCGTGGGTGGCCTGCAGGCCCCCTCCTGCAGCCAGCGGTGGTGAGGTGAGCACGCGCTGCACTCCCTTGTTCTAGGTGCGTGCGCTGGGGTTCTAGGACTTCGCCCTTGCGTGCGCTGAATACCTGATGCTCAAGCACAGAGAAAAAGCTTAAGTGGGGCTCCAGCATCTTGCACGGTGTCTCATTTAGGAGGCGCAGCAATGGGAATTGGAAGATGATTTGGTGACCGTGTGTAAGTACTCGTGGGGGAAATGCCGCCTGCCGAAGAGCCAAACCAAGAGCCGGAGGCAGAAGTTGGACAGCTTTCAGCCGGGATTGCTCGCAGGGGTGGAGCAGGGCTGGGCTGGTTGGGTGCTGCTTTGATCTCCCCCGTAAGGTTGTCTTCCACAGGGAGCTGCTGCTGGGCAGCTGGAAAGCCCTTGCTGGGGTGAGTGGCCAGGCGCAGGGCAGGACGAGAGGCCTCGAGCGGCAGGGGCTGCTCAAAACAGGGACAAATGGGGGGGGTGTGGGTGGCAAGAAGGGAAAGGCGTCGGACTGGTGCAAGAATTGCTTGTGGTGGGCTGAAATCTCGGTGGGACCAGCCCAAGCTCCTTTGGTGATGCTGTTATGGTAGGGAGAGTGAAATTTATTGCTAGGAAACACCGAGAAACATGGAAAGGGATGGGGGGGGAAGAGCCACAAATAGGTTGCGATGGGCGCTGAGCCAGCACCGACACGGGGGACGCAGGAGTCACCCGGGGTGGGTGGGTGTAAGCGCTGCCTCCCACGCTGCCAAAAATGCAGCGGGAAGGGGGGTGGGGGGGCGGAAGAAACACCGAGTTCCCNCCCACGCTGCCAAAAAGGCGGCGGGAAGGGGGGTGGGGGGGCGGAAGAAACACCGAGTTCCCCCCCTCCCCGCCGCCGCTGTCCCTGTGTCCCCGGAGGGTGGTGCACGGAGGGTCCCCCCGGTGCCGGGCTCGGGGCTGAGCATCTCGGGGCGGAGCGGGGGGGTGTCTGNCGGCGGCGGCGGGGGCCGCTGACCGGCGCCGGGGCGGCGCGGCAGCCCCGAGGCCGCGGTGAGTGGAGCGGCGCGGACAGGCCTGGCCGGCTGGGGAGGCCCGGGATGCCACCCGGGGAGGGGGGGGTGCGATCCCGGTCACTGATGGGTGGCGCCGCCCCCGACTCGGAGGGGGAAAAAAAAGCCTCTTTTTGAGGGTGTTTCTCCTTTTTTTTTAATAAGTTTTTGTGTGTGTTGGGGAGGCTGGGAAAAAAATTAAGGCGGGGGGGGAGGTTGGTTGTGCTGAATGTGCCCCTTTGCCCCGGTTTTGGCTGGGAGATGGGAGGCGCGGAGGGGAGACATGGCCCTTTGGTGGCCCCGGGGCCATCGTCTCCCCACCGTGCCTCCTGCGGGATGAAGGATGGAGCCCATGGGGATGAGCATCGCCAGCCCCAAGGCATGCGGGGTGAATCCCTAGGGACCAGCTCCCCAACCCCAGGTTGCTTTCGGCCTCTCGCGCCCCGCGAAGATGCTGCCGTGTAGGGCGGGGGATAACATCATATTTTGTAGCCGACCCCCCCCACCTCCTCCTTAGCGGGTGTTTTCAAGCCCACTCGTGCTCGTGGCGGCCCGTGGCCGCCGTTGGATGGAGTGCTTCGCTTTTGTTCCCGTCGGAAATCGGGCTCCGCTCGCCTCCTGGACCACGCGCCTAAAGGGTCCCTAAAACCTGCTCCTGTTTTTCCCCAGCGCCTCCTCACCTGCCTGTCGAGATGCCGCCGCTCCATGTGCTGCCTGCTGCGAGGGCTGTGGGTTTTGGGGAGGGTTTGTGGCAGGAGCTGGGAGCAGGCAGGTCCCTACATCAAGGGCTGTGCTCGGTGACAGGGTGCCGTGACCGTGAAAAGGTTTGGGAGATAATGGCAAACCTGCCTTTTCTCCAGAGGGTGACTTTCTAGAAAAAACCTGGATGAGGGGCTGGGGTGCTGGGGCGTGCCAGGAGGCCCCTGCCCACGGGCACCCCGCTCTGCATCCTGCGGAGAGGGTGGACACAGGTGGGGCATAGGGCTTGGAGCCTTTTCCAGCACCTCCCAGCCCTACAGTGGGCTCCTGCCAGCACGCCGCTGCCTTCCGGGGCCAGCCCTGTGGCTGGGAGGGGGCAGCCGGAGCAGGGTTGGGCAGTGGGGTCCTGCTTTGCCCCTCATCTCCGATCCCTGCTTCTAGCCGGTGCTGCCGTCACCGCCGGCTTGGTGCCCTGCAGCTCCCCGGGGGGGCCCCACTGGCCAAGGCTGGCAGCTGCCGGTGGGCTGGCCCAGGCCCTGGGATGACTGCCAGCACCCTCAGGTCCTAGCTGCGCTCCTGCCGGGGGGTCCCTGCCACAGCTCCCCGGCTGACGGGGTCCCCCTGGGGTCCCTACAGCATCACTGGCCTGTCCCAGGGTCCCCAGGGCCTTGCGAACCCCCGTGCCTGTCCCTTGTGGTTGCCTTGCCCTGTCCTGGCAGCTTCTCTGAGAGCAGGGATTGGGATCAGGGACCAGGGCAGGAACTGGGGTGCACGGCCATGCTGTGGCCTGAGCCCTGGCCATGGCGAGGCTGGGAAGAGCCAGACAGGTTTGGCTCCGGCGGGGCTCTCCGGTGACTCTTCCGGCTGCCTTCCCAGCAGGGCTCTGGCCTAGGTCCAGGTGTCATGTGGGAGATAAGGGGACCCTTGCTCCCGGCGCTTCCCAGCGTCCCAGGGAGCCTCACCACTGGCAGCAGAAGGAGAGAGGACCTGCGCCGCTGGCTGTAAGCCCGACTCCCCTGGATGTGGCAGGGACCCCCCACCCCAGGGGCCTGGACATCCCGCTCGGCTCAGCTCAGCTCGGTGTCTGCCGCGCAGCTGCTCGCCCCGCTGGGTGCCCCGAGGAGGGGCCCTGCCAGCATGGCGCTTACTGCTGGTGCCGCTTCCATGCCGCTGCTGGGGTGCAGCGCTGCCAGGGAGGAGTTGGGACGGGGAGCAGGGAAATGGGGTGCCTCAGATAAGGGGTGGCTAGCAGGGGCACCCGTGATGCCCTTGGGACACCCCAGGCTGGCTGCGTTTTGGAAGGCATGACCTTCTCCAAGGGCCCGGCCTCCAGGGCTCTTTGTGGCACCCGTGAGGGTATGTATCCCTGTTGCCTGCTGGGGGGCGACAGGGACAGGGAGTGGGTCTGGTCTGGTATTGGCCTTGAAAAGTGGGGAGAAGACTGGGAGAAGTATGGGGCTGGGGACCTCTTGTGTCTTCATGACTGTCCCTTCAGAGCAGGGGTCTGAGCGCAGCAGCCCCATGGGGTGCTCCCTGGCATGCCGACCTGCGAGCCCATCACCTCCTTCTCAGGCCTGCGCTGCTCCCGCTACCCTGCTGCCGTTCGGGCTGGGGCTGGGGGCTCAGGCTGGTGGTGTCCTGACTATGGGGTGTCTCCGCAGGATCAGGACCGTGGCTGGAGCCGCCCCCCTGCCCCACTGAGCGCACATGTCCGCCTGCTCGTGCCCAGAAGATGACCAGGCTGCTCTTGGGGGTGACCCTGGAAAGGATTTGCAAGGCCGTGCTGCTGCTCTGCCTGCTCCACTTTGTCATCATCATGATCCTCTACTTCGACGTCTACGCGCAGCACCTGGACTTCTTCAGCCGCTTCAATGCCAGGAACGCCTCGCGCGCCCACCCTTTCTCCAACTCCTCCCGCCCCAACGGCACCGTCCCCAGCTACGGGCCGTCTGGCGCTGAGGCCCCGTCCCCCAGCGCCAAGCCCAGCACCAACCAGTCCACCACTGAGAAGCCTTTGCAGCCCTGCCAGGAGACGCCTCCTGGCTTAGGTGAGATGTGCAGGGTGAGCACGAAGGGGACTTGGGCTCTGGCTCTGAGTGTGGGTGGGGCTGGGGTGGGCGTCCGTGGGTGGCATTCCCATCCCCTGGGCCCTGGGCATGGCTTCCCAGCGGTCTCAGAGGTGGAGAAGTGGAGAAATCCAAGCCTGGAACTAGTACCAGGACAGCTGGTTTCTTCAGGTTTTGTTAGTGGCTTGCCCAGTCTCCCTGCCCCAGTTTGGGAAAGGTTTTTGGGCATTCTCTGCCCTCGGCAGTTCCAGTCCCCCTTGCCAGTCCCCCTTGCTGTTTGCTCACTGGCCTGACCGGGAGCAGTGGGTGACCATGACCCAGACTGTGTCCCGTCCTGTGGGCATCACCCTGCCCTCCCTCTTGCAGTTGGTCGCCTGCTCATCGAGTTCAGCTCTCCCATGAGCATGGAGCGGGTGCAACGGGAGAATCCTGACGTGCGCCAGGGTGGCAAGTACACCCCCCCGGACTGCCTGCCCCGGCAGAAGGTGGCCATCCTCATTCCCTTCCGTCACCGCGAACACCACCTCAAGTACTGGCTGCACTACCTGCACCCCATCCTGCGCCGGCAGAAGGTGGCTTATGGCATCTACATCATCAACCAGGTGAGGGGAGCTGGGACAAGGGGTTGGTGGGGCCAGGATGGGTAGATGGGCATCGCTGAGCTCTGTCCCTCAGTTTGGCGAGGACACCTTCAACCGGGCCAAGCTGCTCAATGTGGGGTTCCTGGAGGCCCTCAAGGATGATGAGGAGTACGACTGCTTCATCTTCAGCGATGTGGACCTCATCCCCATGGACGACCGCAACCTCTATCGCTGCTATGAGCAGCCGCGGCACTTTGCTGTTGGCATGGACAAGTTTGGGTTCAGGTAGGTGCTCTGCGGGGCTGAGGTGTCCCTGGGCAGGGCTGAGATGACACCTGGGCCACCAACCTTGGTGGTCGCCTGGGGCAAGTGTGGGGTCGCTAGCTCGAATTGTGGACGTTGGATGGGAGAAAGCACAGAGCCCTGGGTGGGAGGGAGACACAGGGGAGTGCTTGTGCTTGTCCCTGGGGGTCCCCATGGGGTTGACCCCCATCCCTGCCTGTCCCTGGGGACTGACCTGTTTGCTGTGACCCTGCAGGCTGCCCTACGCCGGCTACTTTGGTGGTGTCTCTGGGCTGAGCAAGTCCCAGTTCCTGAAGATCAATGGCTTTCCCAATGAGTACTGGGGCTGGGGAGGAGAGGATGATGACATCTTTAACCGGTAGGTGCGAACCTCTCACCAGCGCCGCCTGGTTGAGGTGTGCTGGGGTCTCCCTCCCCAGCACCAACCTGGCACCCTCACCAAAACCGGGGCTCCTGGTTTTGTGGGGGACATGCATGGGGCATGCCACATGGCGGGGTGGGATTCAGTTACCCTCCAACTTGAGGGATGGTGACCCTCACAGATTGAACTATTCCTTCGCAGGGTGTTGGGGGACCATGGGGCACCCATGTGCCTTCCTTGTGGCTGAATCCCTGCAGCGTGGTGGGGCCTGGCCCCTCCGGCTGTGGTGTGAGCTGCGCCAGTGGGGCGGCATGCCTGCGGGCTCCGCTCCAGGCTGGGGCCGGGATGCTAAACTTGGAAGTGTCTAGGGCTGGGATGCAAAACTTGGAAGTGTCTCGGTGGCAGCTGCGCAGCAGCCGAACAGGCATTTCTGCCGGCAGCCGGCAGGCAGCAGCACTGCCGCTTGCAGAACTGGAGCCGAATCCCCACGCCCTATGGCGCTGCCCGGGGAAGAAGCATGCAGCCGGTGGTGCACAGCCACCCTGTGATGGCTGGGTGAGCAAAACATCCCTTGCAGGTGCCGTAGACGTGGTGGTGTGGCTGCAGTTTCCATCCGAGGTTGGCTCAGGGTGGGGAACAAGCAGCATGTGGAGCTCTGGGAGCCCTTCAGGCAGCCCTTAATGTATTGGGGGGGCCCCAAGGGAAGGGCTGGACATGGGCATTTGGAGAATGTAAACAGCATGGGCTGACTGCAGCTGCCGGCCTGCGGAAACAGAGGTCACCGAGTGGGAGCGGTGTTCGGGCACGCTCTGCTGGGAGGCATGCGACACCCTCAGTCATGGCACTGGCCAGGCCGTGGTCTGGCTTTGGTCAGCTTGGCTTGGCACAGCCCTGTTTAAGCGGGAACGGGTTTATTTGGGCTGGGAGCTGACCCCAGAGGTCTCTGGGCCAGGGTATGTCCCACCCTGCTGGCCACATGCTGATGCCCCTCTGCTCCTGGCCACCAGCATCTCCCTGAACGGCATGAAGGTGTCGAGGCCCGACATCCGCATCGGCAGGTACCGCATGATCAAGCACGAGCGTGACAAACACAACGAGCCCAACCCGCAGAGGTGAGTGAGCTGCAGGGTCTGGGGCAGCCGGGATGCTGGGCGATCGTGGGGCCGCCTCCAGCCGCTAGCTCCCCTGCTCTGCTCACCCACGCAGAGGTCTGACACCACGGCAAACCCCCCCTGGCCCCCTCCCGCCTCATCCCACTCCCATTTCCACCAGATTCACCAAGATTCAGAACACCAAAATGACGATGAAGCGGGATGGGATCAGCTCGCTGCAGTACCGGCTGGTGGAGGTCTCACGCCAGCCCATGTACACCAACATCACGGTGGAGATTGGCAGGCCGCCCCCCCGCCTGGCCCGGGGCTAGTGTTCATGCCACCGGCAGAGCCGCTGGGAGCCGGCTCTGTGTCCGGGCTGGCTGGGCACGGTGGGTTTTGCCCAGGCTCAAGAGCTAAGACTGGACGGGGATGTTTTCTGCCTACTCTGCTGCCTTCCGGAGACGGCTACCCCCCCAGCCCGCCCCTTAGTCCCCAGGATGTCTCTGTCCCCCCATCCCCACGAGTGTGTTTGCAGGACCCCCACCCCATACTCGGTGTGTCAGCAGACGAGCCCGGTTGCCCCGTGTGCGGCTCCCGGCACAGAGGGAGGGGGCAGCCCCAGCCCTGGCGAGGAGCCCCCTGCCCATGCCAGCTCCTGCCTGCACCCTGGGCGGGGAGGGTGAGATTCTGCTGCTCTGGGAGACCTGGGGAGGGTCCCCACCAGCGCTGAGAGAAGTGGGGTGCAGGCTTCCCCCTTTGCCAGCGCTGGAGCCGTTGCTGCCCCAGCTGGGGGTGGGAGCATCCCGGGGCCCCAGGAGCAGGTGGGATCAGGACCAGGTTGCCGCTCCAGCCAGGCGCTGCCCGCGCTGCTGGGCACGACGACGTGGCTCGCTGTCTTCCTCTGCTTTAGTCTGGTGCTTAGAGCCGGGCCCCGTCTCAGCTCTGCCAAACAGAGACCTCCAGTTAGCGAACGCCCCTCGCTGTGCCTCAGTTTCCCCAGGCCTAGGGGGTGGTGGCCGTATCCCATCCCCGCCTCCGCAAGGGCAGACGCTGTGTGCGTGTTCAGCCCCCGCCTGCGCCTGCCCTCACCTGCCCTCCCCGCTTTGGGGGAGACGGGGCTCATTTGAACCCCCCCCAGCCCCTCTTGGGTTGGGGGGGTCTGGTGCGGGGTCAGGGGGGCTGCCCAAGGGCTCCCTCCAGCAGTGGGTGCCCCACAGGTGGGTTGGAGGCCACTGGGGTCTCCCCATTCTCTGTTTTCCCCCTTCCAGGCCTGGGGCAGGGTGGGGGTCTGCAGGCAGGAGAGGCTGGGGCTGTGCAGGGCAGGTGCCCTATGCCCCTCCATGGGACTGGGAGCCCCGGCACTCCCCACACCCCGCGGGGGGCCGGGAGCAGTGGGGCCAGGAGCGGGGCAGCACGCCGGGGCAGGGTGGGGTGGGCACCGGCAACTTTTGTACATTTGAATGTCTGACCCTTTTTTTGAGCGTACGTTGAATGCAGCGTTCGGTCGCAGAGACCGGGTTTTTTTGTATTTAATAAAAGTTTCAAAAGTTTGCGGGGTTTATGGAGTCAGTTGGGGGGGGGGGGGGGGGTCGCGGG
>VZSF01007862.1:60048-86041 GCA_013398295.1 Chionis minor | reverse complement strand
CGGACCGGCACCGGCACCGGCCCGAGGCCGCCGCGAGCGTCGGCGACGGAACCGGCACCGGCGTTCGGCAGCCGGTACCGGGGAAGCCCAAACCGGCCCCGGGCGTCGGTGCTGGGCGCGGGGGCGCCCAAACCGGTACCGGCCACTGGCAACGGCGGGAGCCGGCACCGGCACGGGGCCCTTGCAGCTGGGGGATCCCGCTCCAACACCAGCACGGGCAGCGGGGGGAGCCCACCGCAGCACTGGGCACGGCCGGGAGCCCCCACGGGCACCGGGACCCCTCTGCGCCGCTCCGTTCTCCCACGCCCTCCCCGCTTCCCGGGGTCTCCGGCCATTTCCCCCTGCCACCGTCCCAGCCCACGGGACAGGCCCTATCCCCGCCGCCCCACGGCCACCACAGCCGCCCACCCATGCCGCCGCGTGCCACCCAGCCCCTCCACGGCTCATCCCCAGCAGCCGTCGGGCTGTGGCCAAGGTGCAAATGCCGCCCGCTGCACCCATTAATATTTCTTAATGGCTTCTTTGTGCCGCGCTGCCCGCAGGCCTCGGCTGCCTCCCGCTCGCCCTGAGCCTCTCCGGGCAGAGGCTGCGCTGGCTCCCGCACCCAGGGAGAACGGGTTTCCCGTGGGAGCCCTCTGGGCCCTGCCAGGGTTTGCATGCGAGTACGAGGAGAGGAAGGGAATCCCGCTCCATCAAGTGCAGGATGAGCAGCGCCGTGGCCCCGGCTCCCTCCAGCTCCGCAGGCTTCATCCCTTCGGGTAACTCAGCCACGGGCACCGGCGTGAGAAGCGTGGTGCCGGCGCTGCTCCAGCCACTCCGGCTGGGCGTGCAGGGAAAGGCTCCCGCGCCATGGGGCCAGTGGGGCTGGCCAGCCCGGGGGTGCAGGGGGGGCTACCGTCCAAGGTCAAGGAAAGTAGGAATCTACCAGCCCAGGGTGCTCCTGGGGCAAGGAGCCTCCAGGCACAGGAGTCATCCAAAAGGTGGGACAGGCTGGGATTGGCATAGCAGCCACGAGCCACCTCCCAGTGACAGAGTCCCGTCAGGTTTCCTTAATTCCTGCATGTGCCCGCCCGGCGCAGCAGCCGCTCGAGCCGGTACCTCTGTGCCAGGGTGCAGCACCGGGCCACAGGCCCTGGCAGGAGCGGCGCAGCCAAGACCCGGGGCCGTTGCAGGACAGGAGCACCGGCCCCGCACCGCAGCGTCTGTGGGCTTTATCAGCTCCTGCCAAGCACCTACGGTGCCAGAGCTGGGCTCCCCCCACGTACCTGACCGGGTTCCCTGGCCCCCGCTGTGCTGCTCCCTCCCGCAGTGCCGGGCAGCCACACGGCGGGTGCAGGGGGGCATCGTGCTGGCTCTGGCCAGTGACTGCACCGGGCCCTTGGTGTGACACGAGCTCGGTTCCCGTTTGGATACGGATGCCTCCTCCCGCTGCAGGCCCTGGGCTGATGCCGTGAGGCCACGTGCACGGCCGGGCTCTGCACCGCGGCTGGGTCCCCAGCGCTGCCGCAGCCTCGTGCACCAATGGGGCGAGGATACTGGGAGGGAGGCAGGGAACGGGCACCGGTGTGTCTCCCTCTCCCGAGCTGCCACGTCCCCCGCAAGCTGTAAGGAGAACCGAGGCACGACCTGGTCCTCTGGCATCCCCCAAACTGGGAAAGGTGGCAGTGGCAGTGAGAAAACCGGCCCGAGGGGCTCTCGCACAGCTGCCCACCCACACCAAACACCTCCCAGCAGCACTGGCCCCCCAGAGCCATGGGGCACCCCAGGGCCATGGGGCTCCCCGGGCGACGGGGCACCCCAGGCAGCGGGCGGCTGCTGCGCGGCAGAGGGAGAGGTGCCGGGCAGGAAGCAATACCGGGTGTGCTTGTTTCTGCTTGAGCGCTCTCACCAGCCGCATGGGATCTCCTGGGCTTTCACTTTCGTTACCAGTTAATCTTCTGCGGCCTGAAAAAACTCTGGAGGGAAATTCAACGGGTGCATGGCGCTGTCGCTCTCTGGCCTGGGAGAAGCGTGGGTGATCCCTGCCCAGGGCTGGTGAGCACCCAGTGCTAGTCCTGGGAAACTGGGAGGGACGGGCTCGGCTCTCCCTGCTCGAGTGCCGGTGCTGGGACAGGATCATTCTCGGGACAGTTAATGCACCGGCCATTGCAAATCGCTTGGCAATTCTGTAAAAGTACAGTCCCAAGTTCTCACCTCTCTCGCTTTTTTAATTTATTGCTTTTGTATTAAAGTCCTCTTTCTTCCAGGAGCGTGCGGCCGTGGGAGCTGGCTGGAGGGGAAGCGAGCCCAGGGGACAGCGCTGTGAGCCACGAAAGCCAGGGCCACTTCAGGAACACGGCCAGACGCCCGCGGAGCCTTGTCCAGCCGGCAAAGCCACAGCCTGCCCAGGGTGCCACGGACTCTGGGGCACTGCAGCCCAGAGTGACACCCCCAGACAGCCCTTCTCCAGCTCCAGCTCCTCTCCGCCTCACCCGCTCCACGTGTCCAAGAGATAATTACCTGTGGGCCGGGCAGGCACCACCCCAGCACCTGCTGCCATGCAAATGCCAGCCACAAACCGGAGCTTTTCAGCTCCCGCCCTCCCCGCCAGCCCTCGCGACGTGCCCGGAGCAGCTCGGGATGAACAGGACGGCCGAGGGGGACGAGTGGCTCCAGCCCGGGCAGCTCCCAGCTCCCACCAAGCGATTTGTCACCTGCGCTCATACGCTCAGGGGGCATCTGGCACATGCAGGGCTGACACATCGGTGCTGAGCCGCTGCCAGCAGAGTCCTGGCTGCCATTCCCAGCGCTCCCTCGGTGCTCCAGACCTCGCAGGGAGGTGAGCTGGGACCCCGGTGAGTCAGGGACAGGCGCCCAGCGTGGGGCCAGCATCTCCCACCACGCTGTCTTTTTCCACTAAGACAAAAGAAAGGAATGGGGAAATCGGCGAAAGGACTGCACTCCCTGCCCTCCCTGCCTTGGCTGCGGACGCTCACGCTCCAGCGAGTTGCATCACGCGGACAAATGGCTTTCACAATCCCCGGCCCACATAACCCATCGGCGCAGTCATCCAGGCACTGGCTGCTCCAGCCGAGAAAATCAAGGTCACACGCAATGTCTGCGGCTGCCAGGCCCCTGGATGGGCACAGCGGGTCCGGGCAGATCCAGAGGGTCCCGGGGATGTGGCGCTCCCCGTCCCCGAGATCCGCACAGCCACACATGCTGGGGAGGGCTGGGAAACACACACAAAACATTCTCTGTTCCCTCTCCCCTTCTCTCTGACTTCTCCCTCCCCTTTTTGGTAGGGGGAGGGGGGGGAAACGGGGAAGAAATTAGGGATGGGAGAGAAAGTGGAGAGTGATCCATGCCGAGAGGACAAATGGAATCAAATCAAATCAGAGTTTTGTTTCCAACAGATCCCAAGGAAAAATCTGAGCTGGGTGGTGGGGATGTTACCCAAGAGAAATTCTTCCTTTCTGGAGGGAGGAAGGGAACGCCGGCTGCAGCAGTAACCGATGGAGCCTGCCCTGGCTCTGCCCCGACCCTGCCCCGATGCTGCCCCAGTGACGCGCTGGCATTGTCCCAGCGCTGTCCCGGCAGCAGTGGCTGTGCTGGTGGTGGCTCCTGGGGACAAGGGGAACATGCCAGACCCTCCCAGCAACAGGACGGACTCTGCAGACACCAGAGGAGGTTCCTGGGCACAGCTGGGTTCCCCCCGCCGCAATCTCGCCTGGCCCTGCCACAGGACAGTGCGCGCTGGGGCGGCGCATCGGCATCCGGGGGGCCCAATGGGCAACACCGGCACCTCCGGGCAGGGCTGGAAAGGTGGATTTTCCAGCCAACTGAGCACGGCAAAGCGCCTGAGCCCACTCACAACCCCAGCAAGCTGCTGGCGCAGCTGGGCTCCCGTTCTCATCGGGACCTCTCTTGTGCTGGTCCTCAGAAAGTAGCAAAAAGCCTCTGGGAAGGTAAACAGTGTCCAGGCTGAGCTGCGGCCACACACATTGTCATCTCGGATGAGCTCAACAGGATGCTGACTGACGCTGCGCATTCAGGGGAGAGACGGAGCATGGAGCTTCGTAATTGATTTCCTAGAAAATTGCCTCTGTGTTTGGAGCAGGAGCGTGAGGAGCACAGGCAGAGCAGCCTTCTTCTCTAAGTGACATTTCAAGGGTCTTAATTATTTCTCAGGAGTGGAAGCATTTATTTAGGCAGCCTCTGGAGAAGTCCCAAGGCTGCTGGCTGTTGCCCTCCCCTCCCCAAAGGCATCCCAGCACATCCAGTACCCGAGTCTCCCCCACAGCCCTCCCTGCCACTCCTGGGACACGCAGGGCCCAGGGCTCGGGGCTCGGCCAAAGCGCAAACGCACGGACCACGTCACCTGTGGGCAGGGCGCAGCCTCTGCTCCATCCCCTCGAGCTTGTCCGTGACGTGGGAGATCTTGCCAAGGACCCCAGCCGCGACCTGTCCCTGCTTTGGGTCCCACGCCGTCCCAGATCTGTGCCGAGGCCAGAAAACCCTGTTGCGATAATCCAGCCCAGTTAATGAAAACCAGATGAATCCCCAAATTAGCCACAGCTTCGTGTTTTCCCACTTGGTTTCAAATGCAGCAAGGATGAGGCTTCGGCAGGGCTGTGCTGGTCCGGTGGCTCCCACCATGGTTCCCTCCTGCCTGCCCCGATGGTCCCGATCCCCCTCTGCTCTGGGCGCAGGCGCCCACGGGCAGGGACCACGTCACGGGGTCAGCGAGCTGCAGCCATCCCCCCCTGTGTCGGATCTCCCAGCACTGGAGCCGCTCCTGGGTCTCCGGCCAGCACCGTCCCCGGCTCCTCGCCTCAGGCAGCGTTTGCTCCCCGCGGTTGCGGCCGAGCAGGAGCACGTCGGGCAGCAGCGAAGAGCTGAGGCCGGAGCTGAGGCTGTTACCTTTTGGTCCCGTTTCCCAGGGCAGCCAGGGCTTTGCCCCGTCCCCAGCCACCCTGCAGGAAACTGCTGTCCCGGTGCCGGGCACAGCACGTCCTGATTTCCCTGACATGGGCCATAAATCCTCCTCTGGGAAGAGAGGGATGCTCCCAGTGCTGCCAAAGCCGGGGTGGCCACTGGGTGCAGGGAATGGCCTGCCCATGCCGGGATGGCTCTGCTGTCCCCCGGGACCTGGGCATGACGCAGAGGGAGCCGGCCAGGCTATTTCTGCCGTGGTCACCCCAGAAGTCGTTTCCTGCCAGGCTGTCACGGCCGAAGGACGCGAAGGGACATCCCCTCTGAGAGCTGCCCAATGGGCCCCATGGGGCTCTGACCCCTCCGGGAGGGAGAGGACGCAAGACCCCGGGTTGGTGGAGGCTGGTCCTCGGGCTGCTCACGGAGAGCAGTGCCGGCGGCTGCCCAGGGCGCGGAGTGGGCAGCATGGACCCTGCCGGGGCACGGCCAGCGCGGCTCGGAGCCGACAGGCCGGGGAAAGCCGGGGGCACGTGGGAAGCTCGTCACCATCGGAAGCTCATCACTGGCGCAGGCTCGGCCCCACCGGTGCCTCGTGCCAGTGGGAGGGGAGGACCCGCTCCAGCAAAAACCTGGGAAATGGCATTTTGTCCGAGGGGGAATTTCCACAGGAAACCTCTGCTTCCAGCCACTCGGATATGGCCGGGAACAACCCCAGCAAATGCTGGGTCTCAGCAGCCCACAAGCGTTATTGCCTGGGCAAAGGCTCTTTGTTCCCTCACATCATTCATCCAGCCAGCAGAAAACAGCCAGGTTTCTGCCTACGGAAAAACACGGGGCAATGTTGGCCCGTCCGGGTCTGCGATGGGAACCGCAGCCCCCCGTCAGCCCAGCGAGCGCCGCTGCCCCCCGGGGGGCAGAGGGGGCCCATCTGGCACCCACCGCCCAGCCGGGACCGAGGGCATGAGCATCTTGCTCCCAGCCTGGCGCCGGGGCTGGCTGGGGGCCGTCAGGAGCGGGGGGACGGGGGCAGCACGCGGCCCCCCACCCCACGTCAGTGCAGCGAGGCATCCCCGCGCTCCCCGGAGCGCTCCCCTCGGCAGAGCCCAGGTTGCCACAGTAACCGCTCGGTCCCAGCCGGCTCCTGCCATCCTCACGCTGCCACAGGAGCGAAAGCAGGAACCCAAAAGCCAGAGCAGCCCTAGACCCCCCCCAGGGCCGGGCACGGCCCCTGAGGCGGCCGGAGTGGGAAGAGATGGCGACTGGGCAGCTGGGAAAGGAGAGGTGGCAGCCGCCCGCTCCATCCTGGCTGGCAGCGGGGTGAGGTGGGGGCCGTGGGGCCGCCGTGGGGCACTGCCCGTGGGGTCCGGCTCTGGGGATGGTGGGGGGGCACAGCTCGCACTCCCTGTGCTGGCGCACTTCCGGCAGAGCCGACGTGCCGGGGTGAAGGCAGAGGGATACTGAGGGCTCCTGCCCCTGCTGATGATGCCACGTGCAAATTCCCAGGCGTCGTGCTGAGGGACACCAAGGAACCTGCGCCTCTGGAAAGAAAAAAGCGGAAAAACCCCACCTCTGGGGGGCTGCCACCTTGGGGCACGCAGGGCTCCAAAACCAATTTTCGCCAAACCCCATCAGCCCCCCACGCAGCCGAGCCCAGCAGCAGCGTCGGTCCGTGGGGACCGTCAGGAGCTGGTTGGGACCAGCCGGGGGCCCTTTACCCCACGCTCGGGGCCAGGTGAGCCCTTGGCCCCGGTGCCGGAACAGCCAAATGCCGCGCTCAGCTGGGATGGGACGAACGCGTGAGAACGGGCAGGTCGCGTCCCTCCGGCATGGCAGCCACTGGCAGGGCGGGCAGATGGTGGCACTTGGGGACCGTGCTGTGCTGCAGCGCCGGATCTGACCTCTGTCACAACTGGCAGCGGGCACCGCCACCGAGACCTTGCTTGGCCCAGCTCTGCTGCGTATTAAAGTTTGAGAGTGATGCAATATTTGACTTGTTTTATGAGCATTGGGAGGCAGGGATGGCATTTGGCACAGGCAGCCATAGCTTGGTCCTCTGCAGCCCAGCTCAGAGCCACCTTCGATGAGGGCACGACGAGGAGGCCTGGATGGACTCTCGGAGCAGAACTTCCCACCGCTCGTTCCCCGTTCCACCTTGACAGCGGCGCAGGACTGGATGGCAGAAGGGTGGAGGAGGAGACGCAGCGCCCACCTTCCCTGGCAAACCGGCAGGTACGGAGCAGCGTTTCCTGGCTCCGGCCAGCCCTGCCCGAGCCCCGCGGGGGTGCAGGCACAGGGCTGGGTGCTGACCCCCTCCCGGCTGCCCGGGGCCTTCACGCCACCCACGTGCGTCGCGTGGGCGAACGCTCCTGCCCACCCACAGCACTCGGGTCCGCGCTGCCCCGCTGCCACCCCCCCCTGGGGGCCAGGGGGGGCTGCTGAGGACATGCCCCTGCGATGCAGAGCGGTGGTGGTTTGGGCAGGTGAACGATGGCCGCGAAGGGCTGCGTGGGAGCAGGCTCGGGGCTGAGCTCGGGGGGCTCAGGGCACCCACAGCCCCGGGGGTCTCTGCCTCCCGCCCCCCTGGCAGCGCTGCCCGTTCAGTCGCTCGCCCCAGGGGCCGCGGCCCCACTAATCCCCGTCGGCGGGTTCATCCCTAAGGGACTGTCAACATGGCACAGCCTGGGCCCCCCCAGGGCTGGCGGGACCCCGGGGCTCAGCCGGGGCCCCACGAGAGCCGCCAGCTCCAGGCTGCCCGTGGCACCGGGCTGCCCAGGCAGGTGGCTGCCCATCCCCACGGGGCCACCCCGTCCCTGTCACGCAAGCGTCTGTGTCCCAAGCGGCTTATCTGCATTTGGAAACCCCTAATCCGTTTGCACGTTTGGCTCAGACACTGTCCCCGCTGCTGGAGGGGGGGCTGCAGCCCTGGGAAAGGGGCAAAGCCGCCCCCGTGACCTCCTTTCGGAGCCACAAACAACCCCGTTCCCAGCTCCCGGCGCCCTGCCAGGCCCCGCTGCAGCGCCTGGCACGGGGAGCCCAGCCCCGCACAGACTGCAGCCCCCCCGGGATGGCCCGGGAGGGGGGACGGGGGGCAGGCGCCCCCTGCCCTGGCTGCCCCTCCACACGCAGGGTCCGGCCAGCCCGGCCCAGCACCGAGACCCTCCCCGGCATTTTCTCCTGCTGCAAATCAGGCCGTGGCACTTGCCAACCGCGCTGCCAGCCGGAGCGTTGCAGCGGCAACCCCCGAGATCCGATCAGTGGCCAATTAGCCCCGTTACTCAAGGGCTCGGGGTCCCCCAGCTAAACGCGGGGAGCGGGGCAGGTTCCGACAGGGATGCAGCAGGGCGTGTGGGTGCAGGGAGATAAGAAACCACTTATCTGCAGGAGCGTGGGACGGGACGCTGCGTTCCTGACAGCAAACGGTTGTGGCAACCCCAGGGTTTGCATATCGGTAAGAAAATTCCTTGTTCCGGGGTTTTCCACCCCATCCTGCAGCTGGCAGGGGGGAGCTGGGAACCGCCAGAGAATGAGTGGGGGGTCCCTGGGCACGTTCCGGTGTGAGCCGCCCCCCGACGCGCCCCTGGGCCACGCTGCCAGCAGTGGGCAGAGGATCCCATGCTGCTGCCTGGGGGCGGGAAGGGGTTGTCCAGCTCCACGTGGAGCCCTGGAGCGTCGCGGTGGGGCTGGTTCCCGGAGCAGGGACAGGCGCTGGCCTCAGGCCCGAGCAGGAGGCTCCATGGCCGGGGAGGGCGCAGGAAGCGCCAGGGCCATCTCCAGCCCAGCGGGATTTATGGAGCACGACCTGCACGAGAAATGCCCCTGCTAATCCCGCCCCGACAGAGCAATAATCTCTCCCGCTTGGCCTCATCAGAGCCCCAACCCTGCGAGGATCCTGCTGCTCCGCAGGGCTGCGGGTGGTGAGGGCTGGGATCCAGGGAGGGAGATGCTGCTCCACGGGCATCGCGGCGCTGCCCGGGACCCCCCCGCCCGGCGCTGGGAGCCGTGGGCCGGGGTCTGTCCCCTCGGGGCGCCAGATCCAGCGCGTCCCCACGAGAGGGCAGGGCAGCCCCACGCTGCAGCCCTGGGCCCGGGGCCAGGTGCCTGCGGGGCAGCCCCCCACAGGGACACGGCCCCACGAGAGGGACAGGGGGGAAAGTCACGTCCCCCCGGAGCCCGCTGCCCGCCGGGGCAGAGGTAGGCGCAGGGTGGGCAGCAGAGGGGTCGCGGTGCAGCCCCACGGAGCAGGGCCCCGGCACAGCCGCATCCTCCCACGCTGTCACTGAGTTTCCTTGACGCAAGGGGAGGGGACCCGGCCCCGCTCCGGGGCAGAGAAACCAGCGGTGCCCCCCGGCCACCCCCCGCTCAGCGCCCCGGCGGCTGCGACAGGGCGAGCGGCGCCTGCCCACGCGTGCCGGGCAGCGGTGCAGGCAGCTCGGCGGCGGCTGGTTTGCACCGAGCAAACCGCAGCTCTGGCGTCAGGGCCGGCGTTTCACTGAGAGAGGCCCCAGTTCCCGGAGCGGGGCAAGGCAGCGCCGCACGCAGACAGCCCAACGCGCAGCCCCAGAGCACGTCGCATCAGAGCCTTTATTTTGGAGAAAGTTAAAGCCTGTAGATACAGCAATAAAATATACAAAAAAATAAAATTTTTTACAGTATTGAGTGCTGCCCGGGGCTACAGTGACTGCAGCTGGAGGCAGCGACAGGCGAGCAGAGGGGCGAGCAAGGGGCACGGCCCTCATCCCCTCTGAGCACCTCCCAACTTCAAAGGGCCTTCCTGTCCCCAGGGACAGCCCTGGCCACCGAATCCTACCCACAGGCAGCAACCAGGGCGGGCCCGACTCCGCAGCCCCCTCCCTTCCCCAAGGACCCTACGGCCCCTGCCCTGCCCGCAGCCCGCCATGCAGCCCACAGCTGGGGGGCCGTGGGGACACCACAATCGTTACTGGGCACAAGAGCCCCCCCTCAGGTCCACCCTGCACCACAGGGATAGACGAGTGAGGGTCTGTCTCCACCCAGGGCCAAGACACATCAGACGTGCAAAGCCCAGTGCCCATGGCTGATGTCACCCAGCTCCCGCAGCTGTCCTGGGGCTGGTGGAGCAGAGCACCCCCCCCGCCACCCTCCGTGGGCAGCCACGGCCCCACTGGCACCGCCACAGTGCAGCTCTCCCACTGCCTCTCCTTTTCCTTGCTCATCCGTGTCTGCGTGTCCGCTGCCTGCAAAGGGCAGGGCTCCCCCACCATCCGTCAGCACAGCCTCCAGCTTTCCTCGACCCCCCCGAGCAAGGAAACCTGCCCTTTGCAACGCCCACGTCTGGCAAGAGCCGGCCAACAGCAGATTGCTCTCCCTACATACATCCTGCTCCCTTCAACTCCTGCCACCTCCTACCTCAGCAGCCACAGCCAACCTCTAACGAAAATGCCACGTGAAACCCCTGAGAAGCTGCAAACCCGCTGCCTGGGACGTCACAAGCCATACCCAAGGGAAAGGGGCCAAGCTGGGCCGTCCACTGCAGGTCCCACTGGATCCAGCAGCCTCCCATCCTCCACCCCGGGCCCAACGGGTTTAACTCCTCATAGCACACACTGGTGTTGGGACACATCCCTGCCCTGCCCCAGGGAAACCAGTTGTCCCCGCAGGAGCCCTGGGGCTGCTGGAGGCAGCCGGATCTGGGTGCCAGCAGCAGGAAGCTGGTGGCGAGCAGAGGCAGCCGCCACAGCGCCCCGCTCCCAGGCAGAGCCCAGCGCACGCACGGCCTGGCAGGGCAGGGGCGCCAGGATCCATCCACCTCACGGCTCCGAGCCGCGTGCCGGCGCTCCCAGCCAAAAGCGGAGCCAAAGGTGGAGAGAGGAGGCGCCTCTGGGAGGGCTGGTGGTCACCGTGCATCAGGTCACCTGCGTGGAGCCCAGGACCGGCCCATCCCCTCTCGGGCAGCCGGAAGCAAAGCCGGGCTTGTAGGATCTTCACGGGCTTTCGGACTCTGGCAGTCGGGAAAGCAGCTTTCAAGGGCAGGCAGCACAACTGGGGCTGCAGAAGCGTTTGTAAAAACTGAGGCTGCGATCGGAGGCTAATAGGCACTTGAATGAGCAAAACAATAATAAAAAACTGTTATGGAAGGAAATAGAAAAAAAGTTCATCCCCCCTCCCCCCAAAAGAGGCGAACGGCACCACCCTGGAGAGGGGGGTGTTTGTTTGGGTCAAACAAGGAATCGGTGGTGAGGACCCCGGCCCCCAGCTCCTCCCAGAGGAGGAGGAAAGGCCCAGAGCAGCCATGACCAAGCGGGGCGAGACCAGGGGGGGCTCTTCGGAGGTCAGAAGCCCGAGTCCTGGGAGGGCCCCCACGAGCGCTGGCGGAGCACCTCACATGGGTGAAGAAGCGCACTCCGGGGTCAGCTCCATGTCGAAGGTCAGTGACTCTGCGGGGACAGACAGACAGCGGTCAGGGGACCCATGTGTGGCTACAGCCAGGACCCCCCGGGTGCCACAGCCCCCCAGACTCACCGAACTGCCCGCCTGCGTTGGCCTCTGCGCCCTCGCTGCTGTTGCCGAACTGCATGAGCGAGTCCAGGGTGCGCGGGGACATGGGCAGGTCGATGGTGTTGCTGAAGGAGGTGCTGTCCAGGGCAGGGAGGGAAAAGCACAGAAACCTCTGGAGTCATGGCCTGGCTGGAGCTCGCCGGCACCCCCTCGCCCCCCAGCCAGGCCCCAGGGCATGGCCCAGCCGGTCCCAAGAGCTCTCCAGAGGAAAGGGGCCCCAGGCGGGGAAGAACAAGCCTGCGGTTAGGGCGGCACGCTCCGGAGCCTGACCGAGCCCCTGCCGTCTCCTGCCCGGAACAGTCCGGGCAGCGGTGGGGAGGACGCTCCCTCAAGAAAGGCTGAGCATGCAATGCCCCCCCCCCCACACACAGACGCCCCCCAGGAGCACTTACGGGGTGACACAGATGAACTTGGTCTTCAGATATGGAGCAGCACCTGCAGAGGAGGGAGCAGCTTAGTTACCAGCCGCCAGAGGAGGAATCCTGCTCTCCTCCTCCTGGGAGCGCAGACCCACAGCCCACGGGCACCGGCCGCTAATCCCAGGCTGCAGCTGTGCCCTCCGGGGACCGGCACAGGATGCAGAGCCGGTGACAGCTCTTCCACCAGCGCCGTCCCTGAACCACCTCAACACAGCAGCTGTGCTGGAGCACGGAAAGCCAACAACTACCTGAGTCAGTAGCTTCCGAGTGCTCCTGGCTCTCTGAGCGGCAGTACTTCCCAAACGCCTCCTCTTTGGGGATGTCCGGGTACAGGTACACCAGGGGGGACACCAGGATGTTGGTGGCATCCATGATTTTGTAGCCCATGATGATCTCAGCAAACGACATGTTGTTGAGCTGCTGCTTGGTGTAAGGCTCCACAGACTGGATCTGGGTCTTCCCTGTACAAGGAGACTTTAGACACAGGGCGAGACACCTGCATTCCTCAGGCAAAGGCATGGCCTTCCTCAAACACCCCTGGAGCAGCACGGACAAGACGGGCCCGGGGCTGTGCTCAGCCTCACCAGGCACCCAGCGGACCTCGGGACGGGATGGGGACCTGCCAGGGGCTTTCTGTGCTGCAGAGGGCTGCGCCGCATGGGGGGCACACGGGCAGGGGCACCCGGGATGCAGAGACTGGCACAGAGCACCCGGGCTCAAAGACTTTACCTAAGGAGAGGGCTTTGTCAGAACAAGGACAAACGTCTTATCAGGGGACATTGCTGTGGCCCAAGCCCCCTTCAGAGCCAGGAACGCTGGCTGGGAAAGACACCACACCCAGGGTGGCGAGGGGGAGAGCAACGTACCACTGATGTCCTTCTCCACCCACGTGAAGGTGATGCCGCCTTCCTTGCTGCTCTCGCTGAACCGCAGCAGGAAGGTTCCTGGGGGCTTGGTGCTCAGGATGGCGCGCTCCCGCTCCTTGCTGATGAACCCCATGATGTACCTGGGTGCCAGAAAGCAAGGAGAGCGAGGGTGGGTCAGGACACCGGGGCAGCTATTCCAGGACGCGAACCCTGCCAGCTCCCTGCACAGCATCAGGCAGCAGCAGGACTTGCCCCAGCCACCGGCATTTTAAGGATTCCCAGGTGGGTTTTCACTCTGAACCAGCCAACAGGGCCTGGACAGAAAAAGCATCCTGGGAGAGGCCACCTGCACCTGGACAAGGCACTCCACTCCGTCAGGACAGGACTCGTGGGACCCCTCCCAAGGCCCAGCCCAACCAAGGGTCTCGGGACTGACAGTGCCTGGGGCTCACCCTTCGTTCCACAGCGCCAGGATGTACTTTTTCACCAAGTCAATGATGTTGTCCAACCAGACCCAGAAAGAGAAGCCTTTGCCAGCCATGTTCTCCTGGGGAAGAGGGCAGAGAGCCTGTGAGCATGGCTCAGAGGAAGGGAACAGCCACGGGAAGGCACTCAGGCAAGAGAGGGAGTTGTACCTTGCAGAACTTGGCCCAGGTGATCTGACAGCCGGAGTAATTCACACCTGGCCCTAGCAGAGAACAGGAGCACCAACATTTAAACTGAGCTGTTCCTCCAAAGACACCATTTCCAGGGAGCAACATGAGGGACAGCAGGGATGGGCAGGACACCCAGACTGGGTTACCTAGAAGTTTTTCTGCTAGCGTTGTCAGCTGCTCGATGCTGAGGCCACGTTTCGTGGTGGAGGAGAACTGCCAGCTCAGCACCTCTGCCACCTGGTCCCAGGTCCCGATGGGGGGCTTGGTGAAGAAGTTCACGTTCTGTACAAGGGAAAACACAGCCCTGAGCAAAACATGGGACAGACGCAGCACCAGATCCTGCTCCCAGGATGCAGCTTCCCTCTCCCTGCCTAGAGCCTGCCTGCTGGGACACTCTGGTCCCAAAGCCCTACCTTGGGGTTGTTGGTCAGCATGTTGTACCACAGGATGGATGCCCAGGCATTGGGCATCTGGCAGATGTTGGAGATGACCACCACAGGCAGCGAGTGGGTCTGCAAAGACAGGACGTCACCCCAGGCTGGGACATTTCCCAGGGCTCCTCTGCACCCAGGCCCATGGCAGCAAGGGGCAGCGACCCACAGCTCACCTCCAGGTCAATCTTCAGCCCCTGGTGATACACCTCTGTCTCGAAGGTGATGAGGTGCAGCTCCTCAGTGACTATCAGCGAGGCCTAGGGCAGAAGATGACACAATGAGCACGCAGGAGGTGCCTGCCCTCAGCCTAACACACGGCCATAAAGCCCAATGCCGCGGCTCAGGTCTGGGTGGAGAGGGCTGGTCTGGCAGCTGCCGATGTGCCAGAGGGTGCCCGTGGACAGCCCCTCTCGGGACAGGGCTCCCGCTTCTCCTCCTGTCTCAGCTGCGAGACAGGGAGCAGAGCTGCCAGGGAAGCAAACACCAGGGCCCCCCCAACACTTACATCACAGTTGGCTCTGCCTCCGTTACCGCACCTCTGCTCCCGCAGCGTCTGTGGGGACAAGGAAGAGGCTGAAGCAATGACACGAGGGCACATGGCCTCAAGTCACGCAGCCTGAGAGCTCCTGGTACCTACCAGGTGCTTGAACTCTGCTGAGAGGCTGCCGTTGTTCGACTCCTCCATATTCATGACCTTGGTGTTTGTCCCCAGGATGTTAAACTTCCGGGACCTCAAAAGAGGAAAGACGGAATGTGGCTGACAGGGCCCTCTCAAAGCAAACGTGCAGTAGGACATTTGCCAGGATTAAAAGCAGAAGCAAAAAAAGAAAAGAAAAAAAAAAATAACAAAAACCCCAAACCAAAACCCTTTGCACTTACCCCCGAAGTGCTGCAACATCCCCAGAGTCCCTAGGAAAGGGAAGAGAAACACCCGGTCATGGCCATGGCCTTCCCACCCTCACGCAGACATGCTGGCGTGTGGGGCTGGCTGCATCACAATATGGAGTCCCACAAGCCCCTCAGGCTGTGTCCCCCATGGGGGAACGAACCTTTGCGACCCAGCACCACCCCACACCCTCCAATAACATCAGGAACAAGTCCCATTCCAGTAACTCCACCCAATGCCACCAGGACCAGAGCACGGGACTCACTTGTCAATGCAGACTTTAATTTTCAGCTGATAGTTCAGCTCTGGAAACTTGACCAACAACCTGCAAAGAGTCAGCAGACGCAGGGTGTGAGCATGAACATCCCGCGCAGGCAAACAACTCCAGTTCAACACAGCATCTGGCACAGACTGCAGAACAGCTGGATGGAGAGCAGTGCTGTCCGCAGCCCCCAGCAGGCAGCACCACGGTTCACACCACAAACTTCATGGGGACGTGGCATTACGCAGCTCCTCTGGCTCCCCCGAGCCTGTCTGCACGCCACCTTGTGACATGTCAGCCCTGACCCCTGTCCCCAAACCACAGAGGTGCCGATGCTTCCCTGAGTCCCCCGAGAAGGGCTCGTTTTGGCTGCCGACTGCCCACAGCAGGCAAGAATCTGCTCTGAGCAAGCACCCTCCACACTGCTCTGTGGCCAGACGCTGCCATACGCCACGGGGGTGACGGGGGCACAGCTGGGAGATGGCGAACAAGCTCCAGGCAGAGCCTGGTGTCGAAGCAGCCGCTCCCTGTGGAGGCTGGCAGGGAACACGGGCCAGCTGAGCTGCAGCTGGCCAGGGACGCACTGACGCTTCCTGCTGCCCGCCCCCACAGCGGGATTTACCAGAATCCCGGCTGCCTCCAGGAACGCGGCAGAGCCTCAGCCAACAGCCGCCATCCCTGCACTGAGTCACACAGGCGGCGCTCCAGCAGGGCCAGCCTGCTGGGATCCCTTCCCTCCCAGCACCAGGGCTCCCTAGGCAAGCTGGAGGCTGCATCTGCACCAGCATCTCCTCGGGAGAGTGATCCCGCTTTGCTTTCCCCCGCACAGCTCCTTTCCCTCGCCCGTAGCGCAGCAGGACGGCAGGGGCCAGGGACACCCACCTGACTTTGGTGGTGAACTGCACGCCGGTTTTGATGACCAGGGGCCGATCGGGGTGCATGGGCATGCAAGGCTGTCTCTCCACGACGAAAGCGCTGCAGGGGAAGGCAGAAGAACCACAGTCAGGCCTCAGGCCCGGTGCAGTGCCCTCACTGCCCACCCCCCTCCACCCAGTGCCTGTGACCCGGGGCCTGCCCACAGCTCCCCCCCAGCCTTTGGCACCTTTTCATCAGGTTCCTGAACAGCTCCACAATCCGCTCCTCCAGCATGGGCCGGTGTTGGACAATTGGGTCACCCTTGTAGGACACTTTCTGCTGCAGTTCTTCCAACTTCTTGATCTGCTGGCGGGTCTGTAGCTGCGATTCAGCAAGAGAGGTTATCCTAGGGGAGCAGGAAGAACCAGTGTTAGCTCTGGCTACCAGCCCGCAGAGCCCTCCTCGTCCCTCACCTGTGTGAGAGAGGACAATCCGTACCAAACCAACAGGGAACAGAACATGTCTCCCAACCCAGCCCATTTTTTCAGGCCAGGCATTACAAAAGAAACCTGCACTCCAAGTTCTGCAGAGACACACACCAGGACCAGAAACTTCTCATGGCAGCCTTAAAATCCCACAGGTCTGGGGCTAATCCTCCCAGCCCTAGCACCCACCGTCGAGGATCAGTTCGACTAGTGGATTACATCTGTGCTTGCAAGCATCAGAAGCCATTTTGCGAGGATATTTCCAGTGGCAAAGAGCTCATTTCCACTGCAGGTATTTGAATGCCACCTCTCTAGGGACTGATGCAACCCCCAGCCAGCTCCTACCAGTTCTCAAGCCGGTCTAAGCAGATATTTGGTGGGCCACCAATGCAGGCGATCTGCTGCCGCCTCTTCCAGTCTGCCAATTCCTCATCTGCCAGCATCTTCTGCACGTACTCCATGGCTGACAGCAGTCCAGCCAGCTCGCTCACAATACCCTGTCAAAAAAGAAAGCAGAACCTTCAACACCCTCTGGCTCCCTCTGAGGTCTGCAAGTTTCACATTCACAGACAAGAAGTTGCCCAGGGCTTAGTTTCCAGCGCTGCTCTCGGTTCTGGCCACGCAGAAACCCCAAACTCACACCCCAGGAAAAAGAGGCACCGCTGCACGCCAGGGGGATCTGGAGGACCAGCAGCACAACGTACCCTTCGCATTTGGTCCAGTGCCGTGAGCATCTGTTCCAGCTGCTGCATCTTCTGCCGGGTCACCGACTGATTGTTTCCATTGAGGTCCTGCATGTCTGTGCAGAGAGGGGAGAACGCTTCAGCCGAGCACACGGACTCCTCCTGCCCTCCCAAGCCTCGCACAAAGGAAAGACTTCCACTGCAAAGGGGCAGGCACCCTGGGAAGCTGCTGATGGTTAGGCCTCTAAGGCTCTTGCTGGCTTTCCTGCCTGCACGCAGCGCCATCACATTCACATGCCCTTTCTCAGCTCACAGGCAGAGCCCTGGCTCAACCCCTGGAGCCAGTCAGGGGCAGAAACAAAAGGCAAGGTTCCTCCAATTGCCATGCAAATGCCCCAAGCCTAAGCCACCCATCTCACTCGGAGAGCAGGCACCAGGAGGGCTGGAACATGCCCTCCAGCAAGTTTCCTTGCAGGAACACACTTTGGTTTGCCAGATGCTAATGAGCTTCCATTACCTCCTTGGCTCTTCAAAGTCTTGTAGTTAAAATCAAAGTCATCCTGTAGATTCTCCACCACTTTCATCTTCTGCTCCAGATCCTGCAAGGCAAGAGATGTGGATTTATTTAAAGCACTAAATCACTGCAGTGGGAAGGAGAAGGTGCCTAGGCAGCACACATACCTGCACTCTCTTCCTCACGTCCTGCAGATGCTGCTCCAGCATCTGCTGCTTTTCCGTCACTACAGCTGCTGTTGGATGCGTTGCCTGTCCCCCTTGCTGCAGAGGGGACGAGGAGGGCATTAGATCAGGGCCATTAGACCAGGGCCATGACCCAGGGACGCTCCCTTCCCAGCACAAGGGGGTTCTGCAGGAAGGGTCTTTGCCCCCTAACCAAAGCCAGCGCGGCTGGCTGCTTGCATGCAGCGTTAGCTCCAGGACTGCGCAGCCCACATGTGGGGCGAGCAGAGAGGTGGGTGCACGCCAAAGCTAATGGCCACCGCAGCCAGAGAGCACCCAAGCTGCATCCTGGCGGGAAGCAGCTGCTGCCCAGAGGGCAGAAGTTATCAGCCACCACAGCTTGACCTTCCCTTGGCAGAAAGCAGCGATCGATGGCTACTGAAGGAAGCGAGTGGGGAGCCTCAGACTGCAGCTTCCCTGTAGCACCCAGTACCAGCACAGGGCTGCCGGACGGGCGGCGGGACAGCAGCCCCAGACACCCAAGTCACTGACCTGGGCTGCAGTGGCAGCCGTCTGGAGGAGCCGGGACTCTTCCCACAGGCAGCGAGCCACGATGCGGGCTATTTCCATCGGCTTCTCCAAGTATCTGCTCTGTAAAAGGTTCAAACCCCCAAGGTTAGAATGCACAACGTAACGCCCAGGATCTCCGCATCCTTTAGGGCTGTGGGTTGTGAGCTGTGCCAAGGAAGCCGTTGGAATTCCACGGGCTCCCCCCACAGCCTCCCACCAAACCAGCGCTTCCCGCCTCACCTGCAGGAACTGCTTGATGCGCCGCAGGTTGTGCTGGTACAAGACGTTGGACTCCTGCAGGAAGCGGCTGTACTGCTGGTCGATCTCCCCCAGCAGGTTGTGGAACACCAGCGTGGCGTGCGACTCCTTGCTGGCAGCGTACGCCCTGTGAAGGAGGGCAGAGTCCTGGGTGCCCGGCACAGGGGAAGGGGCAAGGCAGCACGGCGCCGCTCACGCCCGCTGTCCCTTGTGCGGTGTAACACCCCCGCCATCTTCCTAACCTGCGCCACAGCAAGGGGCAGAGCAGCCCTGACTTGCTTCGCGCCAATAAACAGAGCCATGAGACAGCGCCCGCAAGGACAGGCCGACAGAGGGCTTTTGGACCCGGCCTTCAGCCAGGCAGACAGCGCACGCGAGCACCTCGCCAGTCCCACATGCTCCCTGGATGGGATCCAGGAACTGGAGCTCTGTGACAACCTTGTTTACGACAGAGGCCAACGCAAGACAGCCCTGGACGGGGACACCCCCGCTTCGGAGCTCCCCCTGCTCCTGGTGCAGGGTCTGACACCGCAGGCGCAGAGTCCTGCGACCCTCCACAGCGCACAAGCCTCGGGGAGGAAGACCAGTCCTGCCAATCCAAGAGCCTTGGGAATGTGGTGGGGCTCCTCCAGACCACCTCAGTGCCTGCTGCCACCCGAGGGTGGGTGTCCAGAGCAAAGTCCCCACGGTGGCATTTCGCAAGGCCTTACCAGTCTTGGCTCTCAATCCACGGGGCCAGGAACTGCCGGAGCTCCATGGGAAAGCTGTCGCTGTAGAGCTGGTGGAGCTGCTCCAGGTACCGCGTGTCGAGCTGCTGCAGCTGGTTCCACTGCGCCATCCTGGCCAGCTCCGGAGACCTGCCGGGACGGGCACAAGTGCTGCTCAGAGCTGGCACCCGGCAGCCTCCAGGCTCCCTCCTGCCAGCCATTCGTCAGGACCCAGCACCGCCGCTGCTCCCCTTCGGGCAGGGCTGATGGGGCCAGAACCGCAGGCAGCTGGGGCACAGCGAGCCCAGCGCACGCAGCTCTGGGAGGGCTCTGGGAGGGCTGGTGCGGGCAAGGGCCGGGCAGTGCCCGTCCCTCCGAGGGCAGCGCCGGGCCAGGTCAGACGCTGTGTGCGCAGCTCCAGGCCCATGACACTGCAGAGCTCCGACGCACCCCGAGGGATGAGCCCGGGCCCCGTGTCTCCACAGAGCTGCTCACGCGTCCATGAGCTGGTGTGTCTTCAGCAAAATCCACTCTGAGCTGGCAGCCACGGGACCGGTTCATGGAGCCCTGGGACCAGCACCAGTTTGTGCCTCCAGGCTGAGCTCCGGCAAGGCGAGAGCGGCTGCCAGCTCCAGCTGGCAGGGGAGCACCACTGCCATCACCCACGGGCAGGTCTGGGTCAAGGGACCGTGGAACTGCAGACCAAAACTGCCTTATTAGTGTGGGAATAACGGCACGCACGCCTGGGGGAGGGCAGGGAAGGAACCAGCCTGGCTGCGAGGGGAAAAGCCCTTTTCACACCCTCCAACATCTGTGCCCCGGCACTCGGCTCCGCAGCCCCTGGCAGCGCAGGATGTGGCAATGCAGCCTCGCCTGCCTGTGGGGTGAGCAGCAAAGCAGCCAGCACACCAAAAAGCGAGGGCCCCGCAGCCACCCCGAGAGCTCAACACAAAATCCAGCCGAAGGCGAGCACCGAATGCAGCCTTCCTGCCCCGGCCCGGGTGAGCTTCCCGAGAAGAGCAGCAGCAGAGAGGTTTCGCTCCAGCCGCCCCAGCTGTGAAGCTGAATAAAGCCCGGATTCTGACTCATTCTCTTTTCACCACATGTACTGAAATTAATCGGAAACATCTGAGATCAGACGAGCAGGGCTGGCCCTGGCCCTGGCCGCCAGTGGCCATTTGCAGCAGGTTTCAGGAGCAGAGCAGGCAGGGCCTGGCCCCGAGCTGAGCCTCCCCCCCACCCCTGTGCAGGATCTCACAGCCCACAGCCCCCGAGGGCACGGGGGGGGCGCACAACCCTGCAGCGCTGGGCACAGCCCCATGCAGCTCAGACCCGACAGGGCCGCTCTCACTAACCCAGAGAGGTAGGAAGCCTCGCTTCACGCTGCTCCTCTCACCGCAGGGTCAGATCAGAGGTAAAGGTTACGTCACAGACAGCTCCTAACGCCACCAAACCCCTCAGAGCTGCGCTGAGCTGTGCAGGAGCTCTCTGAGCACAGGGAACGCAACTCCAGGCTCGGCTTCAGGAGCTGAGCTTCTACCTGCCCGGCTTCAGCCTGGCGAGCACTGAGCTTCCCCGCACGAGAGCACTCTTCCCAAGTGCCTGCCTTCAGCAAAGCTTTCTCCTAGAGAGAGGCATCATTTCCCAAAGCTTTCCTACCTTTTTTCCCAGGGGCAGGGAGGGGTCTTGGGCATGTAGGTCACTAGCAACAGGTACAAGGCTTTAATCTGGTGCCAATGTCTTCCAGGCACCCTCCAGCCAGGCAGTGCGCATGCCTGCCTCTGCTCCTGGAGGCAGGGAAGGAGCTGCAGAGCTTACAGTAAGTGCAGAAGGCGGAGACTGCCAGGAAACAACAGAAACAAGGAAGGAGCAATTTTCGAGTTAGCAACTTGTGTATCGATGGAAATCAAACTAACGCTAACGAGGGGACGGCAAGCTGTGCTCAGGGAGCGAAGGCACAGAGCTCTGCTCGACACCAGCAGAAAGCCACGTCCCTGCAGAAAGCTCTTTGCTTTTCCCAAAGGCCACTGGAGCGAGCGATGTGCCAGCTGAGGTTTGGGGACGGCCGGCCAGCCGGCACAGCCAGTGCCGCAGAAGCGGGCGAGGGGGCTGCACCAGCCACAAGCCCCAGGCAAATTTGTGAAGCCTTAACGGCAAGTAAGGCTGCCCTGGGCACAGAGCAGCATCGGGAGTTTTGAACCTTGCGCTTGCCCGGATTTCCAGCAGCCAAGAGGGGCCCACAGGCACCCTGCCGCCCCCCTCCAGCGCCCCCACCCCGAGTCCCTGCTCGCCCAGGAGGGGCTGCACGGCACGGAGAGCTGGGTTTCGCTAGCAGTCTCCAAGACGGGCCCACGTATCAGGACGCTGCCACCTGACCCTTTCAGGATCACCGTGTGTCGTGCTCGTCTGATCTTTGCTGCATGTGACATTTTCCCCATTTTTCTGCATGGTTTTTAGAAGAGAGAAAGGGGGAACACCCTGTTGTGGCCTGAGACATAGGAAGAAGACCAAGGCTGGCACGTGACAGGGAGTTAAATAAATTTTTAGAACTTCACAGCATCGAATAGCCCCAGAGACAGGAGCCACATCCACAGGACATTAACCTTGAAGAACCACCCTCTGGTGCAATCCTCGGAGGAGACTACGCGAACCAAACCTGTTTTCAGTGGAGCAATAAGTGAAAGGGAGGAGAGAGACACGGGCCCATGCAGGTCCACTCCTTCAGCCTCAGAGTAAGACCTGCCTTGATTGTGACCCCGGAGCTTTTGCTTTCTGCAGCTGTAGGCCAAGAAAGGCTGGGCCGTCAGCCACGGTCCGGGGCTGCCTCCTGGGCATTGCATCAAAGCCCCTATTTTGCAGCAGATTCGGCCTGTTGCTGGACATTTGTCTGCCTGCAGCAGCACAGGGAACTCCTTCCACGCAGGCGGCTGTGGTGCATTCACAGCCCTTTGAACTTGGTCCTGGAGGCTGTACTAGTCCCACTACTACAGCGGGAACCGTGTGGTGCTGCTTCTGGGGGGAGAAACCCCAACAAATACACAGACCAGGCAAGAGCTGAAAACCTACAAGCCATGAGAGTCCCCTGCCTGCCAGTGAGCTCAGCCACCTCATTTCCTATTGCACCACCGCGATGGCACCCCCACACACAGGGGGTGCTTCACCAGCCTGTCCGGAAACAGCCACCGCTGCCCCAACCCATCTCCTGCCAGAGCAGCATCCCCAGCCCTGTGCTGGGGCTCGGTGCTGCAGTATCACCCCCACATGGGAGCCGGCTTCCCGGGCAGTTCCCAGCGTGGAGTGCCTCATAGACAGACTTCCCCATATCAGGCTGCACCAGCTGAACCAGACACTGCTTCACTGAACCCTTGATCCAAGCGGATCTTCCACAAGAAAGCCACAACCTGGGTATTTCAGGGCAGTACTGGAGCCCCAACCTGCAGAGCACCGAAAGGCTGAAGGCAAAGCTCCCAGGCTGCCATGCGGCACCAGCATTTGGATGGGAATCAGCCACTTCTCACTGCCACAAATAGCTGCAGGACGAGCCACCGCGGCAGCCTGGGCTCCTGCTCAAGCGCGAGATCCTCCCCACTGCAGCGCATGCTCTGCGGCCGCAGGAAGCCAGGGCCCCACCAGGGCCCCAGCACGGCACGCCGTCGTGACAATCCCTGAAAAACAGAACTAGCACGCGGCGAAACACGAGCTGCTCTGCCTCTTCCCACTGCAGGCATCCCGCAAGGAGAGCGGCGGAGGAAGCGGAGGAAGCAGAGGAAGCCACTGCGGACCACACACACAAGTCCAGGAGAACCACGGCAGGTTCGCCCCGCGCGGAAGCAGAGAGCAGCCTGCAGGGACAGCCGCTGTGCGCGCCAGTGGCCAGCCCAGGGCAGGACATGGTCTCTGCCCACCCTCCCCAGGGGCTCTGCTGCATCCAGTCCTCACCTCAAGGGATTTCTCAGCAGAAGCAGCAGATCACACTGGGGTTTTTACAGCCCCCAGCTCAACTGGAGCCTGACCCGGCAAACCCTGCGCATGCTGCCGCAAGAGCCCTGGACGAGCAAAAGCCCCGAGACATGCTTGGCTAGAACACGGGCTCACGCCAACAGAGACAGCTCTGCCGCAGCGGGCGACAGGAGGGCACGCAGCCCCAGGGAGGGGGCTCTGCCACCCATCATGAAGTGGAGGGGGAGGATGCAGGAGACAGGACCATCAGGAAGCAGCCAAAAGCCTCTGGTCCCTCCTGAAGGGCTGAGAGGAGACATCGACTGCTTCAGCACAGCACCAAGCTCCAGTTCCTCCAGAATCAAAAGAAAGCAGCCAGGCAGCCTGAAGCACTGACTGCCCCGGGGGCAAAAGGGTCCCTGTGATGCTCCTTACTGTCGCAGTCACCAGCGTTAGTGAAGCTCTGATCTCATCAGCCCTGAAACCCCAGGCAGGAGCCTCTCCCCAGCCAGCCCTGCCGCCAGGAAGCCTCCCTTGACTGGGTTTAGAGATCTGAGGGTTGAACCTTTCCGATTCCGCTGGGCTTGCCCGTCTCTGCGGTTAGCCTCTCCTCCCATCTCTGGAACGGAGCCAGGGAGCAGCCGATGTGGCCAGGGCCAAGCACGGCATGATGCAAGCCCAGGGGTAAACACCCTGTCCAGAGCTCAGAGTGAAGCTGCTAAAAGTAGCTCGAGAGCTAAAGTTCATCTTTCTTTAGCTCCTGCAAGGGCAGAGCACGAGAGCTGGGCCCGAGGTGTGCGGTGTCGCTGTGACTCGGGAGAGCTCTGCACACTCCAACAGCCTCATTGGGAACGGGGCTGCTGCCCTGGAGGCAACGGCCTTCCACCTGCTGCCTTGTTTCTGGGATGCACCTGAGAACAGCCCTCGCCTGCGCCCCCACAACAAGCAACGGTACGGCGGAATCACGGAGAGGCCCTCGAAAGGATTGCGGCACCCCTCGTCCCCTGCAGGGCCACGAGCAGGACGAAGCTCAGCGACCAGTAGCGTTGCACAGGTCACATTAACAGAGCCATCACCGGCCGGCCGGAGCTGTCAGGGATGACAGATGCCATCACGGAGCTGTCCCCGCTTCCATGCAACCATCAACAGGCTAATAACAAACTGTTCTTCTCCAACAAAGCAGCTAATTGCTTCAGGCAAACATAAGAGCAAGTTTTGAAAAGGCTATTAGGAGAACTTGGCTCTGATCCTCTGGAGCGTTTTCAAAGCCAGCCCTGGAGGCGGAAAAGCAGAGCAGAGATGCAGAGATTTGGGAGAGGAGTGGAGGGTGACAGCGCAGGGCAGAGGGAGGCTCTGGGCGACCTCGCAGCCACAGCGCTGAGTTCCCCGATCAGCCCCCGCGCCACGGCTGGCTGTTCCTCACGGCAGCTCAGCAGTTCTCCAGGGTCCATCCCAACACGTAACTCCCGCTGTGGGAGCTGTAAGGTGGTGGCCACCCCCCTGGGGCAGAGGATGCCCAGCTGCACACACCTCCTGTCCTCTGCCACCGCTGCGCCAGCAGCTCCAACGGATCCACGGGAAGAGGCTGCACTGGGGAGCGATGGTGGCAGCCATCACCTTCAGGGTGGGAACAGGGACAACTGCCCCGAGGCGCACACGCAGGCGAGGCCAGCGCCTGCAGGTGCAGAAGGGACCTTCTCTGGAGCGCCACAGCGCAGCCCACCCGCCCCGTGGGGACGCCACCCCTGCGCTCCCTCTGGCCGTGCCCCTCCAGCAGGCACACATGGGTGCGGAACGCGGGACACTGCGGGACAGTGCTGTGCCGGGCAGAGCGGAGGCCGGCAGCAGGCGGGAGCGGTGGGCAGCGCTGCGGGGCCCTGCAGAGCGCTCGTGCGGCTCAGCCACACAGCTCAAATATTCCCCCCGAGATGCAGAACCCAACCACTCTGCTCCGCACCCGCTCCCGGCATTGCGCCGGCCGCCGGCAAGGCCGGTCATCAAACCAAAGCCTGGTCCAGGCAGAAGATCCCAAAAAGACAGTGCCGAGCGGCTCCGTTCAAGGGGGTGACGCCGCATCCCGGAGCTCACAGCTGTCGTTGACACAACAGCCGGCTCCTGCAGCCCCGGCCTGCCCAGGCGCAGGACCCTCAGTGAGACTCTCCATCGCGAGTCACGTCGCCAGCCCGAAAATCCCACCACAGGGACAGGCTGCACCAGCGTCAGGCCCAAACCCTGGCTCGGGCAACCTCGCGCTGGCGGCCTCGGGGCTGTCCCCGGGTTAAACCCCCCAGCACAGGGACCCCGCGAGAGCCCACGGCCGGTCCCAGCGCAGCCAGACCCGGCGGAGCAACTCGGCCCTGCCCCGCCGAGCCGGACGCTCTTCCCTCCCCGAGGAGCCCGTTTCGGGTTTGATCCCCACCCCGATCCCGCTGGGGGGTCCGTGAGGTGGAAGCAGCTTCACCGACAGCCCCGGCTCTGGGGGGCGTCGGGGAGCGGGGACCCCGCTGCGGCACACGGTGACACCAGCCGCGCCGCGGGAGCCCCGAGTGTCGGCAGCGGCCAGGAGCTGCCCCCGCCCGGCGCCGCTCCGCGGGAAGGAGGGAGGGAAGGAGGGAGGGAAGGAGGGAGGGAAGGAGGGAGGGAAGGAGGGAGGGAAGGAAATCCCGCTTGCCGGAAGACCCGAGGATTAGGTTAATCGGTACCTCCCTGACTACGACTCTGCGGGAGCGCGGGGTGCGGCCCCCGCCGGCTGCCGGCTCACGGGGGCACCGGGCTCGGTCCCGCCGCCCGGACAGGCCGCAGCGGCCGCCAGCTGCCGCCTCCCACCGAACCCGCCGGCGGCGCGTG
>VZSF01007862.1:37953-59631 GCA_013398295.1 Chionis minor | reverse complement strand
CTGCTGGGAACGGCCGTGCGGGAAACCCAGCTGAGTTCCGGGCAGCGCCGTGACGTCAGCACGCGGCCCGCCGCCGCCACCGCCTCTTAAAGGGGCGGCACCGCCCGGGGCCCGGCAGCGCCCCCCCGTGGCCGCGTCCCCCGCTGTGCCCGCGCCACGAACACGCTCACGCTGGTGCTTTAGAAAAGAGACTTTATTAGTTGCGCTGCTCGCCGGGACGCAGCCGCGGGGACGGTGGGGGCTCGTCCGGGTCACGCCGCCGCGGCCCCGCGCTGCCCTCGGTACCGGCACCCCCGACCCCGCCGCTTCGCGGGAAGAAATGCCGGCGTGGAAACGGCCCGCGGGCAGCGCCGGTGCCGGGTGTCCGCCGACGGGCAGCGGGAGCCCCGGGGCCGGCTGCGCTGGGCGCTGGGCGGAGGGTAGTTCCTAGCGGAGAAGCGTGCTGGGTGGCCGGAGCGGCCGGGGACGGGCTGAGCCCGCGGGAAGGGCTGGGCCCGGTGCCTCCCGCGGGGCCTGGTGCTGCCCCAGCGCGGCCTCGCTGTGGGGAACGGGGAGCGAAGCTGCGGAAAGCGGGACACGGGGAGGAAAGCGCAGGGCAGGAGCCTGAGCCGTGCCGAGGGCCCTGGGGGAAGCAGGTGCTCGGGAACACTCGAGGTCCTGGGCTGGGCCGGTGTCAAGGCCGCTCTCTGGCAGCCAGGAGCCTCACGCGGCAGCAGCGCATCCCACATCCCTCTGGAACCAACCACCGCTGCCTGCGTGTCCCCTCGCCCTGGCAGGGAGTGGTGCCTGGCTGCCAGCTGCCACCACCTCTGCAGGGTGGAGGGACCAGATCCAGCACCCCACCTCTACGCTGCTCCCTGCCCGGCAAGGACGTGCCCGCAGCCGCTGGGCCTCGGGCAGGGGAGCGGGTAGCCCGGGCAGGGGAGCGGGTAGCCCAGGTAGGGGCATATGCAGCCCGTGCTGCTCCTGCCGCAGCCCCGGGGCGGTCACGTTGACGGCCCCAGCGTGGTGGGGAGGAGCGGTGGGCCTGGCTGCATGATGCACCCGCAGCAGCGCCGGCAGCGGGGCAGCTTTGTGGCGAAGCTGTCCCAGGCGCCAGCACGAAATCCAGCTCTTGGGAGGGCCGGGAGGAGCAGACCCGCCTGCCTGCCGCACCGGCGGCTCAGCTCCGCCCGTCCTCTGCCCATGGAGAGGATTTGCTCCGCTCTTCCCTCCCGCGCGCCGGGTGCGTCGCAGCTCCTCTGCTCCCCCCGAGGGTGATGGGAGCCTTCCTGCCTGCGGGGGGTGGCACAGCCGGGCACGGGGAGCTGGGGTGGCATGGGCTGGCAGGCTGCTGGCTGGAAGCTTTCTTGACACCAGGTCTTTGCTTATGGAGGACACTTGAGCTTTCCAGGTGTACAGCCGTTATCTTGGTTTTAGCACTCTCCATCCATCTGGGCCGGGTCCCCGTCTTCAGGTCCGGTGCTGGAAGGCTCTCGCGCAGCCTGCGGCAGGAATGGTCTCCAAGGGGGATTCAACAGTGTAAGAAAAAGAGTCCCGTGTTCCTAACGTTTCTGTGTGCTAAAACTAAAATATAAAATACACCTTGTCCAAGCAGGCAGGGGATTGGCGTCGGCTCTGCAGGGTAGTAAAGATGCATTGTGTACGCTTCCCCTGGGGTGCCAGGGCAGAGAGAGATCTCAAAATGTGAATGATTATGTGTTCAGCCGTCGTTCACAACCCTTCCGTGCTGCAGCCTGTCCTACTCGCTGTCACTCTTGTCCACCAGTACCGCATCAGATTCCTCCGTGATCTCCAGCAGCGTGTGCATCTCAGGGCTCTCCCCACGCAGCAGATCCGAGTTTTCTCCCTCCTCTCCACCAACCTCCACCAGCTCCGTAGCTTTCACTTCCACCTCGCCCTCTCTTATTTTCTTGACATGGAAAGTAAAGGGTGGCACTTTGTAGACGGCTGTCTTGGACCTGGCATAGATGGTGTGGTCAGGGGTGAAAGACTTCCTCAGCTTGTCCCGAGAGGTCTTCATCTTCTCCCTCCTTTCGTTAGTCACAATCTTGGTGCCCAGCTTGTTCATCCTCTTCTCCAGGTTGTGGCGGGTCTTCTCCAAGTTGTGGCGGGTCTTCTCCAGGTTTTCCTTGGTCTTTAGCTTAGTCTTCTCCATCTTCTCCTTTGAGAATGCCTTCTTAAAGTCATCCACTCTTTTCATGCCGCTCCTTTTGATGCGCTCTGCCCGTGACTCTTCGATAATCTCTTCAATCTCCACCTCTTCATCTGAGGAGAGCTGGATGTGGTCCTCTTCCGCATGGTCCTCACCCACAGGCGCCTCCTCACCCTCACCTTCCTTCTCTAGCTTTTCGCCCTCCTTCAGAGACTTGCTGATGCTCAGTTTAGACGGGAGCTTCACTTCATCCTGCAAGACACAGAGCGGAGCCAGTGAGACGCACACACACACACACACACACACACACACACGCAGCCTCGGGAGCCAGCCCCCCCCAGCCCAGCAGAGCAGAAGCACAGCTACGATTCCTACGATTCACGACAAAACACACCCCGGCGATGTCAGGCCTGGGCTCATCCTCCCTCAGTGCACCTGATAAATTAGTGTAAACAGGACCTGCTCTGCCTGCAGCAGCTTAGGGCTCTGCTGTATTTAAGCTCAGGTATACCAGCTCCGGGCTGGTTCCAAACCTAGCCGTGACTCCAGCAGTGCAGGAAGAGGCAGGCCAGCACTGAAACTGGAGACTTTTCCCTCCCTCCTGTGCCCCTGTCACAGTCCTGTCCCCTCCAGTTTCATCTTCAGCCCAGGGCCTGGCCATCGTGTGCCCCCGCTCCTGCTGTGGAGGGGCACAGGGAACCCACTCGGGCGAGGTGGCGCCTCTCCGTTCCCCAGCACCTGCCCAGAGCCCTTCCCACCCCACCTGTGGTGTTTCAGGTTCCTTCCCACAGGTAAGACCACTGGCCGCCCCCAGGGCTCTGTCCTGGCCAGTGTCCAGCGGCCCTGGGCACAGCGCGGCCCTGGGCACAGCGCAACCCTGGGCTGCAGATGGCAGCACAGTCCGGAGCCGGGAGTCCAGCCACTGCCCACGCTGGCCTGGACGACCCTGGTCTGCACTTGAAATTTCCCAAGGCCTCACAGGACCCAGATGTGGGGCTGGGACATCTCTTGGGATGCAGCAGGCTGCCCTGTTTTTCCCATTTCTCCAGTGGGGAATGAGGTAGGGAATTTGTCCGAGTGTGTCTCTGAAGGCGGCAGAGACGGCAGCCCCGGCTCGCGCAGCCAGGTCTGCAAGGTTACGCTGCCTGCCCTCGGGACAGGCGGTGAATTCATTCAGCTTCTCCACTCTCCCGGGTCAGCCAACCTTCTGATCCCAGTGGCAAAGGACAAGCATGTGCCCAGGAGAGGGGCACAGGTCTGGAGTGGGATTGGCTTTCATCTGAGCAGCACATAGCGTGCATCCCTGCTGCAATGAATCACCTCTCTGTTCCCAGGACAGGCTGGAAATAGCCCATCACTGTACGAAGCGTCACAGCTGTGGGGCTGCAGCCCACGGCTCAGAAATTTATTGCTCGAGTGGTTCTGCTCTCTGGAGCTGGGAGGGAGAGGCATGGAGCTGCTGAGACAAGTGCTGTCAGAAAGCCAGCAGCAGCCGAGAGGCAGCACGTGGAACGAGCACGCAGAGCGCAGAGCTGCTGGGCTGAGGTCTGGGGAAAAGGATGGCTGGGCGCCATTCCCAGCCCTGGGATAGACAGGAGTTGAACAGAGCAAGGACGGGGGATCCCAGTCCAGCGCTGGCAGGAGCAGGGCCCAGTGAAATCAAGGCGCAGACCCCGGGGTACCCCAGGCCCGAGTGCTTGAAGCACGTGGCAAATGCCGGCAGCAACTTGCCTTCCCCTGGTTCGGGGATGCCGGGAGCAGAACTGCGCCATGTCCCGGGGGGGTGAATTTGCCGTGGCGTCCCTCGTGCCAGGCTGCGCGCTCTGCGTGTCACGCTTGCACAGCAGTAGCCACTGCACCAACACAGCCGTGAGCTAAGGAGCTACGCAGGTGTCAAGAGCCAGGACACTCGTGATGGCCAAACCACCGGAACAGTCGCCGAGGCCCCTCGAAGAGCCACGCTGACTGCAGCCCCACTTCTCTGCAGGTTTCTGCGGTGCTGCCGCAGCAGAGGACATCCCGATTCCTCGCACAGCCCCAGAAAGGACGGTGTGTTCGCACCCCCACGCCCTGAGCGCTCTCCCACCATGCACTGGCTCTCCGGCTGACCAAGGTCACTGCCACGCTACTGCTCTGGCTGACCAAGGTCACTGCCATGCTGCTGCCGTGGCCTGAGCCCCTGGACGGAGGCAGGACAGGACAGTCCCCCTGCAGACACAGGGCTGCTCAGCTCAGCCAGCTACACTATCCCCAGTTCTTCCTTCCCTGACACCACTTGAGAACTGGAATAAGCTTCTTGAATACGTGACTCCAGCACAGCTTCACCTGGGAGAACTTTGAACCATGGAAAGTCAGCTCCGCGGAGCAGTGGGCTCAGTGAAGGTGACACGGGCTGCAGTGTCTGTGGTCAAACCACAGAGTCTGCCAGGGCAGGGCTTTTGTTCTGGGTTTTATTCAGAGCAGAGGGCTGTGCTGGGCAAAGCTCTTCACCCTCTGGATCACAGCTCAGGTCCCAAACACTTGCTGGAAATTAAGTTGAAGCGGCCAACACATGTTTTCTTCATTTGATTAGCCACTTCAGGAGAAAACAATACACATGCTCTCCAGAGGGTTGGGTCGGTCCAGAACAAATCCACATCACTGGGAAGGCAGGGATCCTGTTCTCCACAACAACACCTGCTGGAGCAATCCCAGAGACTCCGGGGGACCCTGCCCCGCCGAGAACATCAGGAACTCCAGCCACTTCCTTCCTCTCCAAGTCAACACAATGAGCCAGAACAAAGGCATCCCCCTCTCGCCTGGCACAACCCTCGCTGGAAACAGGCCATATCCTGCAAACTCAGATACTTATCAGCCCCTTGTTAGCTCCAGAACATGTGTGTGCAGAAAGAACCACCTCCAAAAACTCTATCTGCCACATAAATAACCTCCTTTGCTCGTGTTACACCAGCAAATCCATCTTCTGACTGCATTTTCTGATGTGGCTGAACAGGCTGCACCAGCAACGCACCCATCTGACCTCAGCAGCATCCTGCAACTCTTCCCTCACAGCCGTGAAGACATGGCCAGCAGCAGCTCCCAGTACGTGGGACGGCTGGAGCAAGCCTGTTGGGCTGACGGTGCAGCGCTCCCTAATCCCTGCCACTTAATCCGGACAATAGCAACTGCCCGGCTGTTTGATCCTGACTCCCACGGACTGCACTCGTGGACAGACCCACACTTGTGTGGTCCCGTGCCCCGTCCCCGCAGGCAGCCGCCCCAGCCCAGCATTGCTCATGGATTGGGACTGCTCACGCCTCTTTCAGGAGGCATTGTCACTGCTCAAGCAGAGAGGCAGAGACGGAGCACAGCTATTCCCATAGGCAAGGAAGCCTACAATCCCAACCTCCGCCCTCGAGATCGTTTCCCAGAGGTTTTCTCCAGCTGCGCTTGGGAAACCCTTTGCAACCTTCACCGGGCCCCTTTCCCGCAGGGCCAGGGTGACAGGGCAGCGAGCCTGCCGCAGCGCTGGCCGAGGGCCACCAGATAGTTCATCTCTCTTCCCTATGCCCAGTATAATTCCTGCATTTTTTTCCCCTGACTCTTCTTCAATCCGATTGCTTCTCTGAGCCATAGGTAACCAGCCGGAGGACAGCTGGTGGAATTTCAGCACTGTGTGCTGTGGGTCACTCTCCTGACTGGGAGCCCACCTGCACCCCGGGAGCGCTGCTGCTGGTTTAGCTCTGGCTCACGCACAGGGCAGCTGGTGTAAGAACAACCAACAGCTCCGGCACGTCTTCATGGGGACGAGTACATTGCTGCTGAGCACCCCGCGCATGTAGCTCCCCACCTGCACCCAGGCACTGCCCAAATGCCGAGGGTCTCCTCCTCCCCTGGGGATGCAAGCTGCCTGGTGTGGGCAGAACATGCCTGCAGACACAGCCGCATCTGCCTGCAGCGGAGGACAATGGGACCTCGCTGGCACAATCAGGAACCATCCCGGGTCTAGGGGTGGCTGCTACACAAGTCCCCGCTCTGGGCAAGGCACTATGGTATGTGCACTTCATTTCCCTCATGACTCATCCAGATAAGCCACATTTTTAACACCAGGCATTCCAAGTACTCTATTTTTACTGGGAAAACACTGACCCTTGAAGTGGGCAAGTCCAAAATCCTGGCTCTTGGCATCCCTGCCTGTTGGGGTGTTCAAACCTTGGCACCCAGTCAGTAGACATAAACCAGTTCTGGTCTCTAAGACAGCTTGAATCCAGCTGGCACAAAGACAGCGAGTGAGCAAGATTTCTCAGAAGATTTTTATACCAGCAGAAGAAAAATCTTGCCCCGCTCTGTGCACAGAGCAGAGCTGCACCCAGCAGAAGGACAGGCAGCACGTGCTTGGGCTGGGACTCAGCCCGCTGCCATCTGATGGGCTTCACATAAAGGTTCAGCTCCAATTCAAGTTCTGTGTTTCTTTCACCCACTTACAGCATGCCAGCCCCCACGCCATTTCACAATCTGACGTGTACAGCTGTGCTGTCCCTTCGGCACAGAGCTCCCCCGGGAAGCTCCCTCCCGCTGGCAGAGCCGACGGCACTGGCAGCCCATCCGTCTGCAGACCTTGTGGGTGCCCATACCCAGCACGGCAGGCAGCTGGCTGCCAGCTGACAGGGCGCTGGGCTGCTCTGTATTCTTCCTACTTCAAACAATCCAGAGCCGTTAGATCTGCCGGGCAGACGGGCCTCTGCCTTGCTCCACTAAGTGGGCTTTTTATCTGACGTGTTTTTCAAGCCCGAGTTCCCTCGCAGTGAGTCACGCAGCAGCCCCATATGGTCATGTACACACCGCGTGGTTGCTACAACACATGTAAACACTTCCCCTGCCATATAAAAGGCCAATGAGACTCAAAGCTGAGCTGCATTCCCAGCCTCGCAGAGCTCTTCAAGCATTGCAGAATCTCCAGCAAACCTGGGGGACATTCCCAAAAGGCAAGAAGGGCTCCTGGATTGCTCTTGAAGAGGCTCTTATTGTCAGTGCACAAAAAACAGAGTCCCAGAACTCCCAGCCACTCCGATCTCCAGTTTGAAGGTTTAATGGAGGATTTTTCACATGCACATGCTAATTACATCTGTAATTCATTTTGTTCAGTTATTTTTACACAATTGCAACAGCACAAACAGTTGAGTTTGGTCGACATGCAGCCATAACATGCAGAACACGACCAGCTCGCATCCCCAGGTTCTGCTATGACCAAAAAGGGCCGATCCTGGCTGCTGCTGGGTGAGCCAGAGCGTGCTGCACCCCCTGCCCCCCGCCAGCCCTTCCTCTGCCCACCCAGGGCAGGTCAAACTCCGGCCTGGGGGGAGGCTGAGGGAGGGTTAAAACCCTCTGGGCAGAAGACAACCCTCTAGGTCAGATGGAGCCCTGCTAGAGAAGAAAAAGTTCTGCGCTCCCATTGCCACAACAGCTGTTTGGCTCTGCCAGTCCTTAGAGGATGCTTTTCAGTGCTGACCTTCCAGCAGTGTCACAGGAAAGAGGACTCAGTTATTCCTGAGGAACAGCAACAGAGCTGATAAGCACCCGCAGGCTAGCAGAGCTCAGGGATGTAAGGACGTCCTGCGCAGCAAAAACAAGGGCTGCGCTTTCTTCCCCAGCACCTTGTTGGAACAGACTTTTTCTGTGGAGATTGCAACTGCTATCAGACTCTCTTGCTATATCACAAAAAACTGCCTTTTTAAAAAATCCTGTCACTCTCCTTGAAAAGGAAAAGTTTTCCATGGCGGCTTCTCCCAGAGACCTCGATTCCCAGGTTGGGTTCACCTTTGCCCGGCTCCCTGGGGAACCCTGTTCACCGACGTGGCTGCTCCCAGCAGACAGTGCCGCACACACCCGAAGTGCGGGCGACGGGAGGTTAGGGTATTTTCTCCAGTGGCCACACAATAAGAGGAAGGCTAACAGGGCACTGTGCTGTTACCAGCGGCCCTTGTGGCATGAGATAAGCGTTAGATAAACAGCAGTTAAAGTCACCACTGGCTCCAGGCTGCGTGCAGGAGCCTGGCTCCTGCTGAACGGTGCTGGGGCGCTGCCACTGAACAGACGTGGGTGCTGCAGTGCCCACCTGAGACTACTCCAGTGCTCTCTGCCTGCCTTTTACCTATTTAAAACAACTTCAAATCATTTCACAAACTCTTATAAACCAAACCTCACAAGAAGACTGAGGATGTAAGTATTAAGCAGGTCTGTATTTCAGAGGGAGAAACTGAGGCTCAGAAAACAGGTAGGATTTGCCCAGTCACAGCAGACGCCAGCAGAGCCAACTGCTCCTGGCTGCTAGCCCTTCATGCAAGCCACACAGCGATTCCTCCGTCCCAGATCGCAGAGGTAGAGCACGGCAAGTCCCGTAATGCCCGAGAGAAAATCATAGCTCCTCACCATCCATTATAACTAGGGCAGAGCATGCAGCAAGCAGCAAGCAGATTAGTCAACAAGCGGAGGCATTTCTGCCAACTGAGAGATCAGCCTGGCAGGTTTGCAGCAGCCACAAGTGGGCGGAGAGGCAAAGGCTCTGGAATCAGCAGATTTCAGAGTTTCAGAAGAGGTTCAAAGTGATCTTCGGGGGGTACTCCTGCTGAGGCCCTAAACTGCTGCCTCCTCGCATGTCTTCTGCTGATTGGGGCCATGGCACTTCCCGCAGCCTGGGCAGAGGGAACCGTTCCTGGAGACGGCTCAGAGGGCAATCCCTGGTGAAGACTCAAAGCGCGCACTCTGGATCTTCTCGGGCTAAGACGAGGAAAACTGTGTTTCAATGGCCGGCAGAAAGGAAGCACAATGGAAAAACTTACCTGTCCCCACCGGGAATCTGAGCAGGAACATCGCCAACAAAGGAATCCAGATTAGCACGAGAACAGGCAGAGAGAAAAGGCACAGGGGCATGATTTAGTAACGGGAGAAGCCAGGTAGCAAAATTTTACAGAAAAGATAGCGAACAAAGATTTATTAGAAGGAAGAGTGTCCTCTAATTTATGTCAGGTCCCAGGATATGCAGAATCCCTTCTATGGTTTCAGGCACGTTCGCACTGAATGCTGCCATAGAGTCAGGTTCTGCTTTCTTGCCACACTGCTGTTCACAGTGACTTGATGTCAGCAGCTCTGGAGATACCTCCGATTTCTGTGGTGGAGCTGAAAGTAGAGTTTGCTTGTGTATGTAAGATTATGAAAATACAGTGATTTAAAACCTCTATACTTATTAATTCAAATACACAAGCTGGAGAGATCAAACCAGACGGGTGTGATTCCAGACCTCCATGCGCTGGTTTTGTCAGTGTACTGACTGCGCCCTAAGCCAACACCGGACAGTGCCCAGCAGCTTACAGACGTCTCTAGCCAGTGGCCCAGCAACACGCTCACAGCAAAATCAAACTCTCTCTTCTGCTAAACACACTCTGAGGACAGGGGGTGGCTATTCGGCATCCCTGGCAGCAGCTGGCATATAAAATCAACCCCTCCATATGCAATAAGCATGGCCTTGACTCTTACATTCCAAAGGTTGGACAGACTTTGTCTCCAATAGTGCCAAGAGGTCCATAAAAAGAGAAGCCTCAAGTCCTTAGGGAGATGACTACTGAATACTTCAGTAAGAAGTCACCAAAGAACACTCCTAAGACAAAGGAAAATATCTAAAATGTGAGGGGGAAAAGCAAAATAGGTTGGGATTAGGGAAATGTTAAAGGGATAAGCTAGTTCGTTGTCAAGCAGTATCTCTCTGACTAGCAGACATCCTTCTCCCCTCTGTAATTTTGTGTACTGTGCAATCTTCTTGGCACTTCTTTCTATCAGGTGTGTCTAGTTACGCTCTGTTCTGGAAGCTGCGTCCTAAAAGGCTGCATCTTCCTCATTAGCTGGTGAGAACGAGCAGCATGGTACAGGCCCTGGAGCTAGTTCAAACCTGCTGGTGAAAAGCAAGGCGGAGGGAGAGGAGGAGGCTGTGTCTGGAAAAGTGCTTTTGCCTCACAGTGAGTCAGAAGAAAGGCAGGGCTGTAGGAAACAGAGAAGTAAACAGATTGCAGAGTGAAAAGGCTTTTTTTTTTTTTTTCCTTTTCCCTCTGACAGCAGAAAAAAGTTTTGATCCTACTATCAGTCTGTTTGTACAACTGGCTTTACTCTCAGAACTGCTCCTCCCAGATAAACCTGTCTCAACTGATTAATAACTCCAGAGTTATTTCTGAACAGCAAACCAGTAAAGGTGGAGTTTGCATTACAGATAATTCTGTGCTGATACTGCCATTTGCATCCTTACATAAAGCTATAGACTAAACATCCTGAGAATTTTTATTCTAAATATTTGATTTCCCCTCGGTGACACTGAGGATCTCTGTTTCTGGTTTTTGTCTTATCTTGCAGCCGGACAGTGGACCCACAATTCTTCAGGTACTTTGCAAGTTGTAGAAGATCTTGCAGAATCAAGAGGACAGCGTTATCCCAAACAGGATAAAGGAGGGCTAAGCATGCTGCCAAAAACCTTATGAGTCATTGCCATGCTTTAGGTGGAGATTGCACAGGGACTCGTCACTCAGGGACAGCACATCACACTCGCGGGTAGCGCAGCAAGAAGCAGCTTCAGTGAAGATGCAGAACAGCCCTCAGCCTCACCAAGCCTGTGCCCAGGTCAAGCAGCACGTTCTTCGGAAAAATGGCTGCGTTAGACTGAGTGTGGCACCTCAATCCTCCCACCTGCCAGCCCGGCAGAAACTGTGTGCCTTGTCTGGAGCTGGGACAGGGTGACAGCGCGGTGAGTCACCCACAGCACACTCAGTGCCAGCCTTGTGAGCAATGCCGAAGGGCGCAGCGGGACACGCGCCAACGACAGAGCGCTCACATTTACATGAAATGAGGGAAATGGGGATAACATGCAGGAGTACCTCTTCTCCCACGACGCTCACACCCTCCCAGCGTTCTGCAGGGCCTGTGCCACCAAGCAGCTCTTACCCTCTACCGGCCAAATTCCCACCCAGGGTACCCCGGAGAGTAAGGGAGTGTGTCATTCCAGCGAGGGGCACGGTCCAAGCACTGACTGGCTTACTGAATTCTTTGGTTTCTAATCCCAGACCTACAAACTTGGTTACATGCAGCCTTGGAGAGTTTTTCCTGCTGTGTGTCCATGATGAGCTAATTTATTTTTGTTGAGGGCTCGTATTTAGTTTAAGAATGGGAAAATGAGCCACAATCTCACTGGAAAACAGAGCACCAAGCCATGTAGCCCAGTGAGCAAGTTCTGCACTCTGCTATACTCTGTGTGCAGTGGCCCCACTGGCATCACACGGACATCATGACGGATGCGTAGATCCACTGTTGGTAGGCACAAGGGAGGCCTGAGAGAGGAATATGTGATCAGAAGGAATATTACCTTTGGTTTTACTTTCATGAGCCGTTAATAATGCGATCTAACCTTATCCCAACGGGCTGAGCAGCCTCTGGCCCTTTGCTCTGAGACAATTTATTGCTGCACAGCTCAGTATGTAACTATAATGCTGAAAGGATTTCAGCAAAGCAAACAGTCCTGGCACTAACTGCTTATAAATAATACTTGAGTAATGAAATATTAATGCAGTTGATTCCAGACTGCAACAGAGAAATCCATGCTCCAGAGCTGTCTTGTGGTAGAACGATAATCTGCATTAAGAAAAACCCTGGAACTGAGAGTTATGAACATCCTGAAATATTTTTAAGGTCCAGCTTCCTGTGAATTATTATCTTGAGACTCTTATAATTCAGCAATGTGCAGAGAATATGAAGGATTCTTTGCAAGTAAGGATGGTAACATGGTGCCCCTTACAATGGATGGAGAATTCAGTGCTGCAGCCCAAAGGAACTGAGTTGAATGATATTTCTCTCCTTCCCTGGGGATGGCATTTTTTCACCTCTAATTTTGCAGCTTCTGTGACCAAAAGCAAGAGAACAGAAGAGAAGATACAATAGCTTTCTGGGCCGAGACCTCTCTGTTCCAGCAAAAAAGACAAAGGATCAGAGACAAACATATCAACTCTTAATTAATGAGTATCGGTTTGTATTATTCAGATTTTTTGTGGTTTTTAATAAAGGCTTCATGACGAATTGCTGCTCCAGATCCCAAGAGGGACTCAAGTTCAAGCGCAGAGGGCTCCTAAGCACATGGAGCCAACTGGTCTTGCAGGAAGGGTGTGACATGCATGCCTAGTGCCCATGGCTATCCCCGGTACTGTCACTGAAATTTTATTTGAAATTTCTGTTTATTTTTGACACTCGTAGTTGGGCAAGCTCCACTGAATCCAAGGCATGTAACCCAGACAGGCTGTTCTTTGGGATTACAGATCACGCTGGCTCTCGTGAACCCTCTGCTGTCATTAGACTCATGAAGGTTTTGTTTCAGAATGATTAATTTGAAACAAAGCCATAGCTTGGGGCAGCTGACACGGTGTTTAGGAGCTGGAGAGAGGCTGCAGCCCAGGGGTGGTGGGTGCGGCGGCTGCGGTATGTGGCTTTGTACGCCCTGTACTCCCTGCCCCGTGCCTCTCATCAGACCCCTGAGCTCCTGTTCTTTTCCACACCCCCTTGTGAGGAGCATGGACCTAAAAATGAGGCACTTCAGGGCTGGCCTCGGAATCTGCTGCATTAATGCGTGGGTTCGAAATGCATCCCTCCTCCCCACGGTCAGCAGTCTTGTTGCTCTCGTCCGTATAAGGCCCACTCAAGGCACAAAAGCCAAGCTGTGCTATTTATACTTCCTCATCCAGCTCTACCTACCCTACGCATTGTACAGCTGAGATTCGTGTTCTACCCAGCCCTCGCAACCGCCCAGCCCTTCCCAGAGAAACCCCACTTCTCCCGAGGCTCTGAGCCGCCGCCGGAGTCGCCTGAAGAGCAGAGGAGCCACACGGGAGCCCCCGGATCAGAGAGCGTGGGGAGCAGCCCGCCCGCACAGCGCTGACAACGGCCGCTCTCTTTCCCACAGACAATGCCGCGCATCACGAGCCAGCCTTCCCTCCAGCTCCGCGCCCACGTGAGCCTCAAAATAAAGGACCGGCACATTTTAGAAATTCAACATTCAATACGCGTGCTGCATGCTGCAAGCGTTCAAATACCTGCCTGTAAGAAAATCAGGCCTTTGACATTTGCACGAATAAGTTTAATTGTTGAAAAATGTTTGGAGGAAAAATGCCATGCTTAGGTGAGCACTGACACGTGCTGCTCTTCAGATGAACGTGGCACACTGTCTGGTTTTCGAGCAGCAGCTCTTTGCATGGGACAGCCGTAATTTAATCATGAACTGTAGGAATCAGCCCCAGATTCTTGTATCCTAAATCCAGGAGATTTGGGATGAACTCACTGTAGTTCATTTTTATTACCCACCACTGTAACCAAATTTGTTGGTGTCCTAATTTCTCTGAAAGACGGGAGCCCCGGACAGGCGGCACAAAGGAAGCACTGACGAGCTCGGTTCCCATGGGCTGGTAATAACTGCACGTCGTCATTTGACATCAGAAGTTTTAGGAAGGCAAGTCCTGTTTACGGTCGGGTACCCAGCTTCTGTTTACACAGCAGCTTGTCAAAACTCTGGCACCTTTGCTTTTGGTAAGCTCATTTTCAAAACAAAAAGATGTGGTAAATTGCAGGGGGGGCATTTTTTTCAAACCAAGAACCGACCTAATTCCCTACATTAAGTCGATACAAAAGTTCTCACCTCCATAGAAATCAGTCCAGCTCCTGGCAAAATCAGGTAAAAGTGTATTGGAGAGAGTGAGCAAGCGAGAAAGCGCACGCACGTCTATAGGTGACTGCGAGTATAACGGCCCACAAACATTCTGCTTAATGCCTTGCCCCTAGCCGGCCCCAGTGGAAGTGATTTTCAGTTCTGTGCTTTCTCCCCGAAAATTTGAAATTAACACAGGCTGATGTGCTTTAGACTCATCTTGACAGGTTAAGCTTTCCCTGAATAAAATTTGATTTTCATTTCCTCCTAATCTAACAGCTAGCAAAATCCAACTCTCACATGGAGTTTGTCCTCTTCTCCCAAGGTGCCAAAAGATCTTATTTGCACTCCTGAAATAGTCCCTCTGGAACTGCTGGAGACTCAGTATTCAACGCGGAGAGAATAATCAAACATCTATAACCGGTAAAGAACTGACTTTACCTCCTTTTATTTCTTCATATTGTCAGAATCACGCAATATTGAATCCCTATAGAGTATCACTACTGTTTCACTCAGATATCTTGCTTGAAAATAACCACCACTGGTTTTACGTAATACTTCATGTCTCCTAAAATGAGTTTATCTCTTGTCCTCCAAAAGCCTAATAAATCTGTGCATTTTTAGCCATAGCAACTGAAAACAGAATTGCACAGGGAAGTTAATCACAGATTTCCCAAGGCAGCTTTTTCGGAGTTAGAAAGTAGTAATAATGTTGCTCACCATCACAGAATTAATGACATTATCAAGAAAGTATCTAACACAAACTTCCATGCCTGGTGGGTCTTGAGAAGTGAAACACTGAATTACAAAAGAGTTATTTTGTAATTTTGAGTTATTTAATAGGTTTTTTTTTTAAATGACAGACACAGGAAAACACAGTGAACTTTCCTCATTTAAACTCCTAGGGTGGAGCCCATCATAAAAATTTTGATTTTATAGCCTCTTGAAACATTTTTTTCTTAATTTCATGGTTATTAATACTGAAACGCAGAAGGATATTAGTAAAGAGGTAACTCAGTGGGAATCAACAAGGCTTCTTGCAACAAATAGCATCATTCAGTATCAGTAAAGCAGCTGAACATCGTCCTCGGTTTGATAAATGCCTTTAAATGTACACACAAAAACATCTGTGTAGAGTTTTACTCTTTAAATGTGTTAGCATTATCTGTTTTGCATAATCCCAGACGAAGTACCACTTTTGTCACTGATGTGCCTAGAATTACTGACTGTGATAAAGTATTCATATGAATAAATCAGAACACAAAATTGTAACCTCATGTTTTTGCACATCTGCTGTGCAATTCCCACAGTCCGCCTGTGTCAGGAATTTCTGAAGAATGACATCTCCATCATTACAGTAAGACACAAACTCTAAAAATCCTGTCCCTCCCAGGAAAAAAACAAAGCAGAATAAAAAGCCCCAAAAGCCAAAAGCAAAACTTCTAAGATCCCCTCAAATATTAAACTTCTTCAGAATAAAAGGTGTCTACAAATAAGAGAGACTCCTACCACAGGTTGGTTTTTTTCCTTACACCAAGCCATATAATTCAGGTTTGTGTGCACAGAAAATTCATGATGACATTTTTATGGACCGCAATCTACAGCATAATGCAACTATTAAGCAACCCTATTTTCCAAATGAGAAATAATTACTATTGTAGCTCTGAGACAGACTGTAGATTGTTATAATTTAGAAACATTCTCTGTTGACCAAAGATCTGTGTTTCTGTCATATGCACGAAAGAGCAGTATTGCAGAGGACTGCAAAAATATACCCCATTCTTCCAGGGGATTCCCTGCGGTCCACGTCCAGCAATCCAGTTCTCATTGTATGGGCCTGTCTTTGCCTCTTTGTGCTGCCTAATGCAGCATGAGAGTACTATCAATAACAGAATTTGTTACTCAGGTACATTAGTATTATTATTGCCTATTTCTTTCTAGTATTCAAATATCAAAAACCCATCATGGATTTTGTTTTTCATTTGCCTTAGCAGTGTCCATCGCAAGCCTGCACGCTTGCTGCCGCACCTCTGGTCACCCCAGAGGCAGATCCGGGGATCCCTTCATGGCAAGGGCTGCTCAGGCCCCCTCCAGAAGTGCGAGGATTTCCACAAGGGTGCAAAAGGCTCCATTTCACATGAAGCAAACTTGGAGAATTTCTCAGTTGTCCTCTGTGGCCTCCCAGCCAAACCACACTAAATTCCATGCTGGGAAATTGTTCTGAATTACAAATCATTCTTTCCCCCCCCCCCAAATATTGTCTCAATTCACAAAATCCCTGCCGTAGTAGTCCCTTGTCAACTGACAGACTAGAGGTTGTTCTGTCCTGATCACGTCAACAAGGGTATTGCCCCTGATTTCCTTTAGAAGCATGATTGCCTTTTTATATTCAGAGAGAAATTCTACTCAAGATTCATAAGCAACAGCAAACCAAAAAGAACAGCTCACAAAATTACAATCTGCCAATGTTTAGGATGCTTCCAAAGGACCTAGAAGCCTGCCAACTTCTTACCTATTTCCTTAGCCCACAAGGAACGTTACGTTTAAACAATTCCCTTCACTCTTCTTATTTTGCAACGTTTGTTGTTTCTCCAGTACATTTAGAGCTCTATTTTCTTTTTCCATGGATAGATCTATCCTCCCCCAAAAGCCTGATACAAAGAGCTTGTAATAAATATATATACATAAAACTGGTTAGGTTGCCCATATGATCTGAACAGGCTCGAGTATTTCAGCCTTTCAGGCATGATAAAACCACAAATGCTTAAGCTCTGAATCAGAGTTACACAGGCCGCTGTACTTGTTAGATTCCTGAACCTATTACGATCAGCTCTCCCTCCAAACACCGTAATAAGAAGTGTTTTCCCTTTTTTTCCCGTTTTTCTTCTCTGTCTTCCTGTGATCAGCACTGGATGCTTCTCTGTTTGTCCCTGACACTGTCTATTATTAACCCAGAGGCTTCTAACTGAATCATTAACTATTTCATTCACTCTTCTTCCGTGGCCCAATATAAGAGTTTGCTCTGGTAAGAAAGACTAACTCCAGACAGGAAAACTGATCTCCTCTCTTTCTTCTTGCTTAATATTAAAGGAAAAAAATCAATGCTTAGCACAGGGGTTGAACATAAAGCAAACCGAAGCTGTTATTGAAAGCAGACAACTAGAAGATTCAAGACTCACAAATCGCACAAAAACATGAAAATCTGTACAAGCACAACGGCAAAGGCAGACCCGAGTACTAATGAGCTCAAGGAGCTGTTCTGTACTTTCTCTAATGTCTCTGTCCTAGCCAGTGAGATTAACCCTGATGCTGGGGTTACTGACTCTTGTTGTTATCAGATGCATGTCACAAATCTGAAATATTATCGCTCTCCACGTAGCAATACACGTTGCCTCTCAGCAGAAAAGACGCTGGCAGACAGATTTACAATACTCCCTTCCAGAACCCAGTGCATTCCTACTCTTTTTTTAGCTGAGCAGTAAAATCAGGTTATTTTGATACTGTTGGTCTGTTGCAATGAGTGCTTAGGGCCATTCTCACTACCTTTGTTAAAATTCCTGTTAAATGTAGCAACTTTATCAAACCTTGTCTTAGATCACATACAGAATGTTAAATTATGAATGAGAGCGCTACTTCGGACCCGCCTCAATTTGCACCACCAGACAATCAGGGGAGTTTGGGAGCGTAACAGACCAACCATGCAGTGTGACAGAACTCCCAGCAAACAAAACACCCACCAAGAGGAGGTAAAGAAGTCGTAGAACAGCTCCTTACCTGGTAGATCATGACTTTGAAGTTTCTGCGTTTCAGGAGCTCCGCTTCATTCGCCTCCAGCTTCTTTATCTGCCCAGCTTGCTTTTCCAGGTTCTGCCGAACGGTTTTCACATTGACGCTCACCTTGCGCACTTTTTCCAGCATCTTGTTCACAGTGTTGCTGGTGGTGGTGTGTGCCTTCGTCAGCTTGGTTAGTTCTCCCTGGATGCTGGTCACTGCGCTATCCATCTCTTGCTGTCTCTCCTCCAGCTGTGTTTGGGTCAGCTGGATCTGATCCACTGCTCCGATGATCTTGTCCAGAAGGGTCAGCACCATCACACCGTTGATCTGGTCTGATTTGATGGGTTCTTCAGGCACTTGCTCCTCAGAGGCCTCGGAGGCAGTTGGTGGTTCGATAATTTGCAAAGTAGTATCCTCCATGATCGCCTGGGAGTCCTGGCTAGTAGAGCCCGGAGAAGCTGTCACTGCAAGGAGAGAGAGGAGGGAAAACTAAACCCAAGCCTCAGCTAAACTCTGCGCTGGGAGAGACGCCAGAAATGGAGAGCACAGTGTGTGGACGTCTGTGCTGAAATTCAAATGGCACAGCTCTGCAAAGCTGTCCAGTGAAACTGCCCTGCAAAATTTTCCAGGCTTGCAGGTCATTGGCTGACTCCACCTCGGCTATATAAAAGGAGCCCGCTGCCAAATGCCTGATGACCCACCCTTTCTGAAATGATTAAAATAGTTGGAGGGGAGGCGATGGCTTTGCATGCAAACACAGGCACAGCTCGGCGAGGAATGCAAAGCTCTGAAACTACGACTGCCACCTCTTTACCGTAAGTCTAAAGGCACTGTAAGTAATGAGAGGAAAAAAACAAAAAACCTTGACTAAACGGCTCGGGAAGCTGCTGGAAAGAAAGCAGCCCCATCTGGGCACAGCTGTGTACATTAAAGGAAGGCTGGTTTAAACAACTGCACACGTTAAAGGGCAGCTGGAAAATCCAGATCTTTTGCCAATACTCAGGGGTTTGTTTCCACAACTACAAGAGCCTGGTTTTCAATACTTTCAAGAAAGGTGACAATTTGGATTGAGTAGTTACGGCACATAACTTCTGGATCATAAAAATGCACACTCCCATGCGTGTGAATGTACACCAACAGGCGTACACAAGATATATACAGCGTGCACCACGTCTCTACGCAGATTTAACACAGAAAGAATAAATATAATTCACTCCTGAAGTGAAGCAGCTGGCCACTCCCACCAAAAAGCAGCTACCTCAGCTCTGCAATCCTCCATCCACTGACAAATCTTGCCACTAGACTTCTAAATGCAGGACATGCTTCTGCATACACCATGCAAAACTGTACTTCTAAGCAATGCCCAAATACACTGTGTTGCATAAGGCTTTATTGGTAAAAAACCCTCAAAAAAACTAATTGACTCAGAACTTAATAGAGTACATACTGCTCTGGAAAACACGGGGAAGAAATAATCTCTATTTTGCTAACGTTTAACCTCAGCATTGACACAATGCAATTCATGGAGTCTTATTTAGGGTTGGCAGAAGTTTATGCCTTGTGGGGCCATCGTCAGCTTACTGCCTTAGAGGACACGTGGGAGGTGCTACCAAAGGCTGTCTACAACTGCCCAGCAGGAACAAGCACGGAACGTGAAGAAGGAAAATTCACATCTTGAGAGTGACCCTGGGTGAGGCCCTCTTCACCGCCACCGGTGGTGGCTCAGCCAGAGGAAATCAAGCTCCCACGCATGGCAGAACTGCTGCGATGCCTCTGCTGGCCTGGGCAGCAGAAAGCACCCCCAGGCTCCATCGAAGGGCCAGGGGCAGACTGGGAACGCTGCAGCTTCCCTCTCATCCTGTAGCCTTGACAACAAGCAATTCACACTCAGCACATCCTGCCTCCCACCAGGGTCAAGCCCACCCTTGCAATTTGCCACAGGCTGGGACGTAAAATGAATGTTCTGCACCACTGGGTCTCTCCAGGCTCACAGCCGACCTCGAGACAGTGCTGGGAGAAATGCTTAGTTCCGAGCATAGAAGCCGGGAAACCCACGGCGCACAAAGAGATGTACAGGAACATTGTCTAACGATGAATGCTCACGACAGTCAGCACTTTCCCTGCCCCTGTGTTCCCTACCACGTGACAGCTCGCTTTTCACTGCTGTTGTACCCACACTGCACCGTGGATCTAGATTTGGGTTCACTGTGCATCACTAAATTGTACTGTGTGGCTTCCACAATAGGTATTATGTCATGTATTAAAAATAGGTTGCTTTTCTATACCCTGTTTTTTCCTGGAGGGACCTTTTTCCTGAGGATTTATTTCCAGTGTTTGCTGCTGATGAGTCAGTTCCATTAAAAAAATCCTGACTCCAGCCAGATAATGTTGAAGCTCTGCGGTTGTTTGTCACTGGGGATATCTGCTTCAGAGTAGATTTCCACAGATATCTCCTGTGAATTTTCATGTAGAGGACAGGACGAAGCAGAGCAGTGCTCTCTTTCCAGGTCTGCAATTTATTACATGTATGACTTCAATGCGATCTCTGCCTTCATTTCCTCATTTGGGAATAATTTAAAAAAATCAGACTGAGTAGGCCAATCTAGATAGAATCAGATAAAACAAGAGATCAGGAATTTATATTTGTTCTGGAGACTCAGCAGATGATACAAAGGGCCACGCTCAGTCCTTGCTGAGCACGCAGCAATCACACCCCAAGATAAAATGCGATGAGTAATTTTCTATGTTAGGACTAACTCCGTTTCAGCCATTTTCTGCCGTGAAGACATACCCGGAAAAGCCAATAGGTGGCAAACCTCAGCCTCCCCTTTGGAGCCTTCACTGACTCGGGCACACAGGACAGGGAAATCTGTCTGTCTCTTGTAGTGTGAACAATTTCTGGCTGCTCTCACTGCATGGTAGACATAGTCTGATCTTTGGCTCTTCCATGCTTGCACAATGCCTTAGATATTACTGACCATTCCAATATCCCAGCAGTCTTACAGCACCACTACTGAATTCTTTACATGGAAAAGATAATCCAAACAAAAACAAGTGTATTCCAGCTTCAAAGAAAAACTCGCTCAGACGTATGCAGGACAACAAAGGAATACAGCGTGCAGCACCTGCTTCCACATCAGTCCATGGAAGTTTCTGTGACTAAAGGAAACCACTCAGCTCACTAACTTCTTAAATAGCAAGATACAGCTGCTTCGGGCCTGTCAGAAACAAGGAATGGCCTTCGCTTGCAGTGGACAGACTCTGCTAAATTTCACCAACTGCAGCTGACACAATTTGTCCCTTCACCTGTAGCTTAAGAGAACACGGGCTGGACAAAAGCAAAGAAAGAAAATTACCCTGTTTTCCAAGGATCTGGAGATAAGTACAGTGGGAGGAAATGTGCAACACGTGCAACTTTCAGTACCGTTACATCCATCCAAGAGACGAGGAGAATTCAGTTTTATAGGCCACTGCCAGTGCAATGCATTTCTCAGTCACCAAACTAATTTAACGAATTACAGTACATGTTATTTAACTTTCTGACTTGCTCACTTTTTCATAATCAAGAAATGCCAAATCCCAAAATAAAAGCCGAAACTGTTAGCAACCCTACCGCTGCTGTTCCCACCACACAGCACCACTAGCCCCACTAACACTGAGAAGTTTAGCATGTTTTAACTCAAACGTCTGTGATTTCTTGCTTCCGTCCCAACGAACCATGTTTCCATTCGCAGCCCAGTGCGGCAAACCCCTGCTGGGCAGCGAGGCCTCTTGGATTTCCTTGGATTTCTGTGTTTCGAAGTGCCACGCCCTTGGGTTGGCCTTGGGCTGCCGAGGGAGCTGCCTCCACTGACACGTGCTTGTACACACTCGGATTTGCCCCCCAAGAGCACTTTTTCGCTCTTTCATGTCCCGTATTTCTCTGGCTTCCCCAAGGAAACGCTTGTTCCGGCCCGGCTGGGGCGGGTGGGTGAGGCGGGGGCCGCAGCGCCCGGCTGTGCCGAGGTGGGGGCGCGGGGCTCGGCCCAGCCCCGGCAGCCGGCGGAAG
>VZSF01007862.1:6341-37609 GCA_013398295.1 Chionis minor | reverse complement strand
TGGCGGCGGGGCGGTGCGGTGCGGTGCGGTGCGGGGATGCGGCCAAGCGGCCTTGCGCGTGTCTGACAGCCCTCGGGCCGTATCAGCTGACGGAACCGTCTCCCGGCCCTTCTCCTCAGAGCCCGCGGCGGGGGCGGCGCCGCCATGGGGGAGCTGTTCCGCAGCGAGGAGATGACCCTGGCCCAGCTCTTCCTGCAGTCCGAGGCCGCCTACTGCTGTGTCAGCGAGCTGGGCGAGCTGGGGAAGGTCCAGTTCCGCGACGTGAGTGCCCGCCGCCCCTCGCGGGGAGCCCCCGGCCCGGCGCCCCCGCCCCGCGCTGACACCGCGTCTCTCTCTGCAGCTGAACCCGGACGTGAACGTGTTCCAGCGGAAGTTCGTTAATGAAGTCAGGAGGTGCGAAGAGATGGACCGAAAGCTCCGTACGTTTCTCCCCAGGGTGTGGCTGACCCTGGCTCCGAGCTTCCCAGGGCCGAGGGCGAGGGCAGGCGAAACCTGCCAGGCGGCGCTGGGAAGCGCTGACGGAGGAGGCGCGAAGGCGGCCTGTCCTCTGCCCGCCTGCCAGGCTGCCTGCGGGGGTCCCTCCCGCTTCTCAGGCAGCGTTAACCAAATCAGAGGCTCCTGGAACGGGAGGTGGAAGAATTCACAGCTGCTGGTCGGGCTGGGTGGTGTGACAGTGACATTGAAGTGTCTTTTTTGGTTAACAGTAACAATGCTGTCTCTCCAGGGTTTGTTGAGAAGGAGATTAAAAAAGCAAATATTCCTATCATGGACACTGGGGAAAATCCGGAGGTGCCTTTTCCACGTGACATGATTGACTTGGAGGTAATGATGTGTGTTAAGGCTCGAGCAGTATTTGGCTCTAGATGGAAGCAGGTCTCTTCTCCCAAGTAACAAGCGATAGGACAAGAGGAAACAGCCTCAAGTTGTGCCAGGGGAGGTTTAGGTTGGATATTAGGAAAAATTTCTTCACTGAAAGAGTTGTCAAGCACTGGATCAGGCTGCCCAGGGAAGCGGTGGAGTCACCATCCCTGGAGGTATTTCCCAGGCGAGCAGACATGGTGCTGAGGGACACGGGGTAGGGGTGGGTTTGGCAGTGTCGGGTTGATGGTTGGACTCAATGATCTTAAAGCTCCCTTCCAATCTGGGTGATTCTGTGATTCTATGAAATTACCTGTGTTGGTAGATCATAGAATCACAGAATCACTTGGGTTGGAAGAGACCTTCAAGATCATCAAGTCCAACCATAAACTTATGCCAAAACCACCCCTAACCCATGTCCCTCAGCACCACGTCTGCCCGGCTTTTAAATACCTCCAGGGACGGTGATTCCACCACCTCCCTTTGAATTTAGTGGCAAAGGTGTCTTAGTCCCCAGCTGTCACCTGAAATGCTAGCTCTGCCAGCTCGCGTCAGGTTGATTTTTATTCACAAGTGCTGTTTTGCATATGCATTTATCCAAATACAGTTAGAAGTAAAAGTACTTCAAAGAAATTTCACCCATTTAAATGAGTCAAAAACTGTTGGAACTGTCCGTCATAGATTTTATAAGGGTTTTTAATGATTTAAAGAACACTGTCTAAACCCAGCGTATAAAAGACTGGCTGAGTATAAAAAGTTTCAAGTTGCCTGAAGAAAATGTCACAAATCTGTACCTGTGTGCCATAGCAGACTGGCGACACATCTGTAATTGTATGCAAATCACATGGGAATGTAAAGCGTCTTGCCTCCTTTTTCATTTTAATAGACTTAACAGCACGTATTCACGGAATTGCTCTAAGTCCCTTTTCTGTCTTCTGTTCCAATCTTGCAGGCAAACTTTGAGAAAATTGAAAATGAGCTTAAAGAAATCAACACAAACCAGGAAGCCCTGAAGAGAAACTTTTTGGAGCTGACAGAATTGAAATTTATACTGCGTAAAACTCAGCAATTTTTTGATGAGGTCAGAATACCGGGGGTGGGTTAACACTTGGGCAGGCGGCTCTTCTCCCACCAGTTACCATTTGTATACTCAAATATATTTTTGGTTGCTGTTTTGGACAGCAGGGTCATTTTTATGCTTTGTTTAAGAAAGCTTCTAAAATTATTTTCCATTTTTCATGCAGTGCACATAGCTACCCATGATTTACCTCTTATGATGTTGGTTTGGGTTTGTTTTAGTTAAGCAGTGGTTTGTCTAAAAATTGTGTAAAATAATTAAGATGCTAGTAGTTTTAAAAGCACATCAACGGACTACAAATTTGGTGCTACAGTGAGCACTTTCTTCAGTGGGTGAGAGTTTCTTTGGTGCGTATGCAGATAAACAGTCATGCCTCGCTTACACAGAGATCTTGCAGTCAAGTCTAATTTCTCTTCAGCTTTTGAAGTGTTATATGGAGATTACTCATTAGGGTCATAATACAAAGTCCACTGAAGTAATAGATTATTTATTTATTTGAGCCTTTGATCAAACCCTAAAGTTTTCAGAGGTAAGTTCTGGAGCGAAGCTGCCATTTAAAAGTCTTCAACTTTTTGGCAAATACCGGCTAGGCCAGGACCTGGCAGCTCTTTCTCTGCACCTGAGAAGAGCTTCCCTGATGTCGTTCGTGCTACTGACATAGAGCCTGCCTGGGAGAGGACGTAATCCTTCGTTGTAAAGCTTAAGTATCTCAGCGTCTAGGGAGTTTTCTCAAAGAGCTCCCGTGTGCGTTTTAGAGTGGTAAGGACATGCTTTTGCTGAGTACATGTCCTGTTTCCTCTAATCCAAGGATTTGATCAAAGAGTTCTGAGACGGATATGGCTTCTGGCCTTTACAAAGGCTGAGATCAAGTAGAGCTGGACTCCTGCAGAATTCAGGCCGTTTATCTAACGGTTTGTTTTCTGCTTTTCTGGAACAGGATGCTGCCTGTTCAGGCGTTAAGGTTGTTCCTGTGCCAACACAAGTCTTAGTCACTGCTGACATAGATAATGCTGCTGGTGGGATCACTTGATTGGTCGTGGGGTTGGTTTCAGTGCAAAAAAACCCCCATGTCTTCGAGTGTTGAATGTTCACTTACAAGCGTCTCCTTGGACAAACAGCATTAACCTGATAATCTATTACCTTGCTGTGCCCCTGCCCCCCTGTTCTGGGTATTGAGTAAAACCACATCCAGCGAGTGCTGTGTGCTTTTTTTATTCATTACTATCCTCTCTGGTGAGAGCTGCCTCCTGCATTTCTTCAAGTACAGTATGATGATCATACTACATTTAAAGATCAAAACCAGTTTTCTGAACAGTCTACGTCAGGTCACCCACAGAAAGAAACTCGTGTCAGCCTTGAATGAACTGGCCAGAGAAAGTTTAGATATGTTCCTGCGCCTGTTTGATACTTTTTTTCTGTAATAATAAAACAGAATGCAATAAATAAAATGTATGACTATATATATAAAAGCACACTGAACAGCTCACACGTGAAGTGTAAGTGTTGAAAATGTAAAACTCTCTCAGTTCACGCTGCAAACGACTGTGTGTGAGAGATCCTGACCACTCCGGGACGCTGAGCCTGCTAATTATCCCAAAGTGGGGAACGCTTCCTTTCTTCACGCTGTCATTTGCACAGTACCTTCAACACTTGAAGACTTTAATGACTTGTAATTAAGATTGTGTTATTCATAGTAATAAGTTGCACAAGAAATGGCTTGCTATCCAAAGTATTTTGACCTTGGCATCTGCTCTGCGCGGGGGGAGGGAGGATGGCAAAATTGTTTCACTTGATCTTCTTATGACTGCTCTAGTCAAAGTGGCCATTTCTTGTTTCAACACACCATGTTGATGATTATGCTCCTTTTCTCAGTCTTCTTGTCTTTGCTTAAGAAGAACAGTATGAGCTGGAGAGATTTCTCTGAAAGTTTTGCCTAGAGTGCGAGCGTAAGAGAAGACTGGAAAAGTAATGGTTAATGGCATGCAGTCCCCCATCTCTCTTTCCTCTTAACTCTTCTCACCATCTGCTTTTTTCTGTTTGTTTTGCATCTGTCATTCCTGTCTGGGCTCTGGGTTAATAAGTTAGATGGTGAAATGAATCCTTTTTAGTTCTTGTGAAAACTGATTTTTGTTCTGTTTGTGAACTGGAAGGGGCTTGAATTGTATGGCATTGTGCGTAGCAATCCGGAGCCGTTACAGGGCAGAACTATGATCAAGAGTAGGGAAAATGAACCGTTTTTTCATGCCTTGAGTCTGCTGATCGGGGTGAACAATAAGCAATTTTAAAATGTTTAATAATGAAGGGTCTGTGTTCTAATTACTGGCAAGCAAATGCTTGGGTTTTTCCAATCCTGAATGACCTGATGTGGTGAAAAATACTTCACAATAACTACGAAGTTTCGCTCGCTGCTGGTGGAAATTTACTTGGAATAAGAGTTTTCTAGAGTCTTGTTTCTCTGCGTTGTAGCTGGATAGCGCTCTCATTTCCATATAGTCCCTCATTTTTTTAATTTCTGTTAAATCTTATAGCACTGCTTTAGTTATCCCACCAGAGGCAGAGCTGATGTCACTATGCCATTTCCTTTCTAGAAAGGGTGTGATCATCAAATCAAAGTAGTTGACAGAGGAATTAAAGAACGTAGGGTTTTTTCATGCAAATAATCCTTGTGTAAGAAATTTCTTGTCTAATAATAGTCCAGAAAGGCTAGAGGTAATACTGAACATCTATAAGAATTACTCTGTCAAGTGAGGAGGATCCAAAGTTTTCATGTGTGTTATCCTTTTATTATGTTTCATATGCTAAAATGTGGTGCACCTCACAAAAATTGTCAGAGTATTTTGATTACTGATAAATACAATACAAGCCTCTTAAAATTGTAACTTACTGTTTTTCACCATCCTGAAATCTAGCGGCCAAATAATCACTGGTGTGTTTGGTCTGTGTGTTTTGTTTTGGGGTATCAAAGTTTCTTATTTTGGTTGTGTTCTCTGTGAAGCAAAATTTTCATTCCGTTTTTGATGTTGCAACAAGTCGCCTTCAAGTTGAAAGGATCAGCAATTCTTCGTGTTGGCTTTCCAAACTAAATTAAGGGCTCCCTTACTTTTGTAACATCTGTGAGCTAAAGCAAGTGTGCATACCAGCAGTTGAGCTGCATTTGATGTCAGCCTTGCAAAAACTTTCCCTGTATATGGCAAATGCTTTCATTTGGCATGCAAGTAAAACATAGAGTTTTTCACTAAAATTATGGCGCAGCGATTGCACAAATAAAGAAACTGTGGCTGAGTCACTAAACTTGCTATATGCTTTTGCAAGGCTGCGCTGTATGTGTGCATGCATCTCATGTGTTCCAGGGTCAAACTCTACCTTCAAGGGTATTTTAGCAAGTTCCCTTGCTTGCTCTGCGGGAAGACCTCCTGTACGCCACAGAGGGTAGAATTTGTCCCTCTCTTTGTGCTGAGGAACTGTAATTTTTTGTCATTTCGCTATATAAGCTGCAGAGGTAGAAATAACTTGACATGGGCTTGAATGAAGTATGAAGATGGTGTGCAAGGGGATGCGATTTGAGCATCCTTCCTCACTTGAACTGCTGACACTTACAAGCTATATTCCCAAGAATTTTAGCCTGCAAATCAGTTGCAATGAAGGGCAGTACAAAACTGCGTTCTATTTTAATGCCTGGCTAGTCAGAAAACGAGCAACATGTCAGACTGCCCTAAGCAATGCATCTTGTGTGTCTGGCAATGATACATATAGTGAATAAGGATAAACATCTTGAAGAATGGAAGGATTTAATCAGGAAGCATGTTTTTAAGCTGGAAGTATTGTGTGTTTTTTCTGGAAGGGAGCTTTGTAAAGCCAGTAAAGAAAATTACTATCCAGTACTTCCAGGTTTTGTTACTGGTTCTGAGCCTGTGTCTAGGCTGATGTGACGTGTGATGTGGAATCAATCAAAGCGTCATCACCTAATTCCAAAATGCATTTTTTCGCTTTGGAGTACGGCAGAAGGCCAACTTGTAGAGGGTGTGCAGGTCTCGCATGGGTGGTTGTAGGGGTAGAGCCTTGTGGAGCTGCAGGCTGCCCTAAGGTCAGTTAAGCCGTGGGTGGAAGATTTAGCTGAGCTTCGTTCTTCCTGTTGCCTGGAAAAAGACTCCCAGGCTGCTTTAAGTGCAGGTACAATTTCCCAGGCACCTCTTAGAGACGCCTTTTGCACCTTTAATACGCAGAAAATGCGCAGGTAGTGCCAGAGGGAATCAGCATCTACCTTTACTTTTTTTCTCCATTTAAGATCTAGGGAAAGATGAGAGTAAGGTGTGTCACTGTTTTGTGCCATTAAAAAATGGTTCTTGGGAACATCACTTGTATTTAAAACTTGATAATTTTTTTTAAATTCTGCCTTTCTTCAGACTTATATATCCCACAGCCCCTTTGTGCTGTTGCAGCAATCTTCAGGCCTTTCTTGTTTGGAAGCTTTGCTGGGCCATTCCACTTTTCCTCTTGTTTTTCTCCTTCCTTGTGTGATTCTTACTGTCTTTTCTACCATCTAGTTCCTCTTTCTGCTGTCTTATGTTTGTTCTTTCTGTTCATTTCCTTTTTTTTTTTTCTTTCTTTTTTCTTTGTCTCCCCAAACTATCTCCTGGTTCCTCATTCCCTGCATGCCACTAACTAGTTTCATTAGATATTAATTGATTTGTGAATTCAGGCTGAATTGCATCATCAGCAGATGGCGGATCCAGACCTGTTGGAGGAATCCTCTTCACTCCTGGAACCAAGTGAGATGGGAAGAGGTGCCCCGCTACGACTCGGGTAATGGCAGTTTGCTTTCTCCTGTGCTGTGTTAGGGCTGCTGACTTACCTTCGTCCTGGCGTCCACCATGATTTGAGCACAGTTGTGGAACTTTCCAGACCGGCACATCAAGCCCATGAAAGCTGATCTTAAACTGGCTGTTGTGCTCTGGTTTTGTCCCATGTACATTAACTTCCAGGTCATTTTTCTGCTTTGCACATTTCTCTCTGCACACAAAAAAATTTTTACTAGTTTGTTCTTTATGAAGCTGTTTCGGTTGCTTTTTCAGACACTCTGAGCTCTCACAGCTTTGTTGAAAATAGTAACTACTGTGGGCAAATAACACTCAAAAAACCCCTGTGTAGTTCTATATCCTCTTCGTTAGCTGCTTCCAGGCTGTCTTTGTGTGTGTAGTTCTTTATCGGGATGTAGGGGTTTGAGCCAGTGAGGTCTTCTGAAGCTCGTGCCTAGAACATCACAGTCAATGGTAGCCGTGACGGCTGTAGTCCTTGCCATGTAACTTACTCGTACTGGGAACCTATTGAAATGAAGACTAGCAGGCATAGAAACTGTATGTCTAAATGCGTTTGTTTAACCAGTGACTTTTTTTTTTTTTAATAGATTATTTCATTGTGTTAAAAGGCATGTGGTGCAGTTGTTTTTGTTTTTATCTCTATGTATTTAGAGAACCTTCCATTTTGCTTAAAGAACTAATTTCAAAATAAGATTTTTGCAGCTTGCGATCTGATGCTAAACTGCAGTTGCCCTCAGTGTTTTGGGTGTTGGGCTGTGCATTCCTTCAGGTTCAGAACTGACGTTTTTGCTGTCCCCTCTACAGGTTTGTGGCTGGTGTGATCAACCGTGAGCGAATCCCCATGTTTGAGCGCATGCTGTGGCGAGTGTGCCGAGGGAACGTATTCCTGCGTCAAGCAGAAATTGAAAACCCCCTGGAGGATCCTGTAACGGTAAAAGGAACTATTGTTTACAGCCGCAAAAGTCTTGGATGTGCAAAAGGATTTTCTTATAGATCTAAGCCTTTGTCCCTCAATGAGCTCTATGCAGTCAAATGTTTGTGTTGCGTCCCTTCATAGTACCTACTTGCAGCCTCTGAGGCTTCAGTGACAAATGTTTCCGTGTTTAAAACAAAAATATGAGGATGGATGGTGAATGCTGTTGAAAGCGGGGAAAAACAACTCAAAATTTGGACTGAAGCAGCGCATAGTTGCTTCTCTGGCACGAGTTACAACTCCTGTATGCAGTTCTGAATAAGGAGCAATCCTTCTTGAAAGAGGCTCTTTGGAATATCAGCAGTGTAACATCTGCAGCTCATTCACGCTGAACTTAGACCTTTCATTTTTCTTAATGTGCTAACCCGTAATTTAAGTATCCATCTGAGAATTGTTGGCTTTATTATAAATATAAATAGTGTTGTGACTGGGCCTGTTTTTACATTCGGTGTCCTTTTTGCTCAAATCAACGGACAATGCCCAGACTTCTTCGGGAACTCTTGCTTTTAGCAGTAAAAAGAAAGCCCGTGTGTAGGCTGCACTGGACAAAGACGGGAGAGTTGAAGCTCGGTAACTGCCCCTCTCACTAAGGCTGACAAGGTTCTCTTGCCCACTGACTGCTGGTAGTTGACCTGTTGAATTATCTGTCTACTAGGAGAGACTTTGTTCTTATTGTGCAACACTTCCTTAAATTGAGGTTACACCTAATGTGATTATTCTTGAAACATTATGTTAAAATTTCCTAAGTAAGGTAGAACAATAACGTGTCAACAAATGCAGGAAAGGGGACCTGGCTACCAACATGAAAACAGCTGTACAAAGAATGTGCCGTGGGCCTCCGTGGAGAATCAAAGTTGTTAAACTCTGCTTCGTCTTATTTTCATTCACTCTCTAGCTTTCTGCTTCATTCTGTAGGTGAGCTGACTGCAGTAAGGGCCGATAAGCATTTCATTGCATCTCCATTCTTCTGGAGATCTTCCCAGGTTTTCCTGTTTATTGTGTTACAGAGAATAGATAATAGATAATCTAGAACATTTTCCTTCAGTAAACACAAGTACGATAGGGGTATTCCATACTGAGGCTGAGCAAATTGCTTTCCTCGTGACTGTTTCAGTGTTGTTACAGAACATTCTTGGCTCACTGTGCAGATATGGGTTCTGTATGTAGAGATTCAGAGGAAGAAAAAGTAGTACTCTGTTGTAATTTGCTATAATGCTAATTTCTGTAAATAGCGGAGCTATTACAGTGCACCCTTTCTTCTGTTCTAGGGGGATTATGTGCACAAGTCTGTGTTTATCATCTTTTTCCAAGGTGACCAGCTGAAGAACAGAGTGAAGAAAATATGTGAAGGGTATGAAAGTCTTCCAGCTGGGAAGCTCTCTCAAATATTTGAAACACATTGGCGTGACTTAATACCGATATTTTTCAACTCCGTATTTCACAATGACTGTAGGAGTACATATTGTGACGGCAAAACGTGCCAGAGTAGTTGAAACATTTTATGGTCAAACTAGGCGCTCCACAAGCCCATAATGCTCAAAGCAGATGGCTGCTTTGCTAGAGAATGCCTAAAAACGAGGGAGACGAGTGCTGAGCTGTGACAGACCTAGTGGGATGTGGGTGGGCGATATTCGCACTGGGCAGACTAGCAGGGACCGCTCCTTGCAGCAGCTGCACTGGCACGATAGCAGCACCCTGAACTGGGATGGCTGATGAGCTGTGTGGCGGTGCCTGTGGGACACTGTCAGTACAGGGAACAGAGGATTTCCTCCCGCTTCCCTTTTCTTAAGCATTCAGCTGCTGTTTTGGCCGAAAGCAAACTTCTGCACCCGCTTGATTTAAAGACTGAAGCTCTGCTTGGGAGTCTTTGCTGGTCAGAAACTTCTCTTAAGGTGCTTCCTGCTTTATTTCTGCATTCAGGCTCAGGCATCTGTTTTCCTGGCTGATTTATCTTCTTTCTGTCTGTGTTACTAATGTGGCTTGCATGTCTTTCAGATTCCGTGCCTCGCTCTATCCGTGCCCAGAAACACCACAGGAGCGGAAGGAAATGGCTTCTGGTGTCAACACCAGAATTGATGATCTTCAGATGGTAAAACAACTGGAGTCAATGCCCGTTTTTCTTTAATATCATAGTCGAAAATTTCTTTGGATCGTATTAAAGGAGAATTTTTGGCCCTATTAGATGACCATATTTTCAGCTCCAGGTAGCTTGAGACCAGCAGGTCAGCAGTGCAAGAAAGATGTTTGGAGACTGCTCCGTTGTTTATTTTGTCAGGGTTTAGGGTGGTGGGGTAGTTTGATCGTTCTAGAGGCTGAGCAGTTAATTATATACATACAAGTACAGCATCGACAGAGAACTGCATGCCAGGGAGCAGAGAGGAATATGCATGTGTAGGGAGATACCATGTTTTCCAACTCTGAAAGCATGCTTGTATAACTGCCTGTTTCATCTGCAAGAACTTTGAAAACATTTAAACTTATTTTCAAGTTGAGACAACAATGCTAACTTTAACTTAGCTGTTCTTTTTTCTGCCTGTCTTCGTATTTTCACGTTGTGCTGTCCTGAAGAGCTTCGGGGTTACAACTAATCTCTTGTGCAGCAGCCTGAGTGTTGGTTAAAAGTGATCAGCACACAAACCTACTGGGTGCCAGCTCTGAAATATTTGATGCTTGCTTCAAGGAAGAAAGGCAGTATGCTAATGAAGAAAAAATTGAGGGATTTGAGACAAAAAATAAAAAAAGGTTCAGAAACTAAAAGGAAAGCCAGTTGAATTTGGACTGCTTAATACAGAAACTGTCTCAGTCTGGGAGTTGTGTAGTGCAGCTGTTTAGTAATTTTAAAGTAGACAAGAACTCAAAAGCAATTTAACTAGTAGGATTCAAAGCTGCATGTGCCCTGTGTCCTAGTTTTCCCTTGAATCTAAGACCTTCCAGCCTGGAAATCTGACTTGGCACGAGTTAGATATGTTCCAGTTGGAAAATACTTTCTCCTTTTCCCTTCAGTAAAAAAGTCTTTCATTGTAATCTTTGTGTGTTTTCTTAAGGCAATGTACACCTCGCTTGTAGAACTCTTCCCTGCTCTTTTAACCTGGGTGGAGGAAAAAATGTTCTCTGTGGTCTCTGGACAGTTTATTGTTTGAAATACCCACCAACCTTGGAGTTGGAGGAGGAAGGGCGTCAAAAAGTACCCCTGGGAAGAAGCCTTAAAAGCTTTTAGCAGAAGTAGTTAATATGGAGCCTAAAGCGTATATTGCCCTGTGCATGGGGTGGGGGAGAGGGTTCATCCACCCGTCCTCTGGTGGGTAAGGTCAGCCCGATTTCACTGTGCGCTCTGTTTGCTGCAAGTTTTGCTGATGATTTTTGCCTCATCTTTATCCTACTCTCTGTGAAAGGTGCTGAACCAAACAGAGGATCATCGCCAAAGGGTTTTGCAGGCAGCCGCTAAAAATATCCGTGTCTGGTTCATCAAAGTGCGCAAGATGAAGGCCATCTACCATACCCTGAATCTGTGCAATATTGATGTGACACAGAAGTGCTTGATTGCTGAAGTCTGGTGTCCTGTTGCTGACCTCGATTCTATCCAGTTTGCTCTCAGGAGAGGCACTGTGAGTAACTAACGGCGGTACTGCTCCCCTCTGCTGCTCTTCAGACTAGCAACTATCAGCAAATGCAGCGTGGATTAATTGATTTTTCCGATTTGCGAGTCCCTGAACCCCATCCCTTTGGGCTGTTTGAGTTGGTCCTCATAGAGGACAGTTTATTTAACATGCGGGAATCACGGCTTATAGATAAATGTTGTAACAAATACATGACATTCTGTAAAGCTTTAAGTTCACGAAAATGCTGTAACGGTAACGTATTTTCCTGTGTTTGAGTCCTTTGGTACGTTTAGTTCACCTGGCTGCGCTCTGCGGTCCTGCTCTCTGGATACACAGCGGAACTTACTGAAAGGAGCTATCTGGCATGTGGGCAAGCTCGCCCTCTGCTCAGATAGACAGATAATAGAGCTAGGTGTCTTGAAATCATTTCATTTGCTTTTTAAAAAAAAACAAACCAAAACCTGACAACCCAAACTAAACCTCTTGCATGAGTTTTCTTGTCTGAATCGGACAACGTTCATCCTCGCTGCTTCTGCTGTACAAAGTGGAGAGCAGTGGAAACTTGGCAGCCTTCCCTGGCTGCTCAAGTATATTTCTCATCATGCAAGCACACTAAAAAATGCAAGCTTGTAGTTTTCCAAATGCTGCTGAGAATGTAGTGTTCTATTCTGTCCTCTAGTGCTGTCAAGATGGGTTTACTAATCTTCCTTTTTTGTGTGGGTTTTTTTTTTAAACAGGAGCACAGCGGATCCACTGTCCCATCTATTTTAAACAGGATGCAAACCAATCAGACCCCACCAACATACAACAAAACTAATAAGTTTACTTCTGGCTTTCAAAACATTGTTGATGCTTATGGCATTGGAACATACCGGGAAATAAATCCAGGTAAATTCATACTTGTAGAAGTCCCAGACACTTATCTCAGTTTTCAGTCCTGGTGTTCTTTCTGTATTGCCTGTCCTGTGTGAAAATTTCGGATAGAGTGCTTGACACCTTTCAGAAGCAGAGGGGAAGCTTGGGAATTATATTGCTAAATTGCATAAGTTGCACTGTAGTAAATCTGGGCTTACTCAAATACAGCCCACTGGGAGCGTCATCTTCTCTCTTACAGCACCGTATACCATCATTACCTTCCCGTTTCTGTTTGCTGTGATGTTTGGAGATTTTGGCCATGGAATCCTGATGTCTCTGATCGCTGTCTGGATGGTGTTTAGGGAAAGTCGTATTCTGTCACAGAAGAGTGACAATGAGGTAAAGTGGCAGGTCATGCTGGGCTTTGCATTCAAAACAGAATTGCAGCTTGGTTTACTCACATCCTTCCCCCTCAGCTGACAAAGCACCTCACTCCTTACGTTGGAAACTTGTGAGTCTCACAGACTGGGAAGCCTGTAGACCACAGACTGAGTTAGCCTAATTTCATAACTGTAGTGCATTCCTTTGGTTTTCCTTTCAGGTAGTTTTAGGAAATTATCCCTTCCAGTTATTTCAAGGAAACGGTTTATCAAGTGCGGTAGATGAGCTGTTGTAAACAAATCACCCAAAACTTGGTTGGATCATAAAGGCGTTCAGTCACTGCAAAACTCCTGGTTTCCCTATGTGTATTTCGTATCTCCAAGATTCTCCCTGTTTGCTGACCTAGGTGGGTTTTGCTTGCCCAGGGCTCAGGTTGACAGGAGGTGAACTGGAGTTACGACACGTTGACAGAGCGTGGAGAAAACTGAACAGGGTCTGCCCTGCCTGGTTCCAAACTAGTGCTGCCAGCTGGGGCTCGCATCAGCGTGGAGAGCGTGATTTATCCTCTTCAGCTAATCCCAGATTCTCTGTGGACAGTCACGCTGCCTCTTTATCTTCTGCATTCTGATTCTGATTGCAGTGCTACCTCTTGCACCTGTAATCCCTGCCATGGGGAAATACAGACTCGGGGCTTTTACTCCATATGGCCCATTATCGTTTGTCCTGCAACTGACTGATTTTATTGTTTCACCTTTATGAGAGACCTTCCTTGTTCTCATGGACTTTCTTTGTTTCTCTTTGGTTTTGTTTTTCTATACTAGATGTTCAACATGGTTTTTAGTGGTCGATACATCATTCTGCTGATGGGACTGTTCTCCACTTACACAGGGCTCATCTACAACGACTGCTTCTCCAAGTCTCTTAATATGTTTGGTTCATCATGGAGTGTCCGGCCCATGTTCTCAAAAGGCAATTGGTCGTAAGTAAATAGTTGGTAACTAGATAAAAAGCCACAGTGATAAGCAGGTGACTTATCTTTCCCCATTGTCCTCCCAACTCAGGAAAACAAAAACTTCTGAACTCAGTCTCAAGTAGAATTGGAAGAGGGGTGTCAATGTGATATCTATCAAGTTTCAAGCCCAGCTCTTTTTTTTTTTCAGAAAACTTCTAAAGATGCAGTTTAGCACCTTTCTCCTCAGGGACATAGCAAAGTTCCTGTCCCCTGCACCTTTCTTCCTTGTGACACTGAGTAACAGGTCAAAAACCAGGTTTATTATTCATTTGGGAAGATCTTTAGGACCACGAAGGAACCTTAAAGTTCTCCCACTTTGAGATATTCCTTACTCTCACAAGGGAAGAATGTTGTTAGTTTTTACAGAAAGAGGACAGCATTGCTTGTGTTCATGCTTGCGTAATCTGCTCATACCCAAACAGAGATGCCTTGCTTGAGACTACTCCTCTGCTTCAGCTGAACCCTGCTATTCCGGGGGTGTTCGGTGGACCCTACCCCTTTGGCATTGACCCGGTAAGAGCTCCGCCTTCCTTTGCTCTCCGTTAAGAACGTCCTCTGTGTCATGGAAAGAAAAGTGCCTGTCCAGTTCACTGGGAAAGATTTCCTCACCCCAGCCATTCCCCTAGCAAATGCTTTATCGATAATGGAAATGATAAAATTAATTCAGTTCCTATGAGACGCTAGATTCAGGACAGAGAGGCTTGTTCTTGGGTCCATCACAAGCTTCTTTCTCACCCTTTCTAACCTGCAGGGTTTTAGTCAAATCTGGCTAGACTTGCAAATTGCTTTATGAAGTGACTTTTTTTTTTTACCTGGGGAAAAGTTATATCTTTTTTTTTTTCAGTCAAACTTGGAAACTTGTAAGTTACCAGGTAACCCTGTCCTTTTGTGTCTGCCTCCATCAATAACGCTGCTCCTGGCGCTGCTTAGAATGTCAGATACAAAACTCACCTGTGTTCCACACTAAAGAGGAAGTGCAGAAAAACAGAGCTAGGTGTAATTGTTCATTTAAATGGATAATCATGGTCGTTTTTTCTGTCAAGGATGCAGCCCCCTTTTTCCTGCCATTTTTGCCTACTATAAAAACAAGCAAGGTTTGATTCCTGCTCCGATGGCGGGGTCAGTTGCTCTAAGACTCTTCCTAGCAGAAAAGGTTGTCTGCTCATTTCCCCAAAAGCTGTCTGTGTGACAAACACATGTTTAAAAAACCCTGCTCTTACAGCCTGATACTTCCTGGATGGTTAATACTGTTTAGCTTAAAGCAAACATTGCCATTCTCCTCTGTTTTTCTTTTACTCGGTGTTTGGCTGACCTGGTGGTGTTTTTCACAGATTTGGAACATTGCCAGCAATAAGCTGGCCTTCCTCAATTCGTTTAAGATGAAAATGTCTGTGATTCTTGGCATTATCCACATGCTCTTTGGTGTCACATTGAGCCTTCTCAACCACATGTAAGTGCTTCACTCGGTTTTCCTCATGGCGGGGGGAAATGTCTTTGGGTGTAATGTGTGTATGAGTCCAAGACGCGGGATCCCATCAGATTTTAACCTTTGGATTGGAGGGTGCCACAGAGTTGTTTCTGTCCATGCGTGTGGAACTTTGCATGTCGAGCCGTTACTGTGTTTAAGTCCCGGTTATTGCTAAAATGTTGAGCCCCTGCGGTTTTGTTCCAAAGACATTCCTCACGTTCTCATTAAAAGTTTTTGCCCTACGCATGCCTAATGCTAACCGAATGTAATATTAAACTCTCCTTTTTCCCCCTGTAGCTATTTTAAGAAGCCACTGAACATTTACCTTGGATTTATTCCAGAAATGATTTTCATGTCATCACTGTTTGGATACCTTGTTATTCTCATTTTCTACAAATGGACAGCCTATGATGCTCACACGTCAAAGGATGCACCGAGCCTTTTAATACACTTTATCAACATGTTTCTGTTCTCCTATGGTGATACCAGTAATAAGATGCTTTATAAAGGGCAGGTGCGTGCTCTTGCTAGAATAAGATCAGAGATGCTTTGTGATTTTTCACTGACCTTATAATAATTGTGAAACCAAGCGTGAAACATTTTTTCTGCATGATAGAGGAAACGTGGCACTGTCTCCAAAGGCTCACACTATGTGATGTTGAAGAAGGCAGGAATAATCCTTATACCAGGAATTTATATCAATCTGAACATAGGTCAGTTGTGTCTCCAGGACATTTGGATCCAGATTAATTGTGGAAAGTGATTAGGAATATTGTCCTGCATCCGCAATGTGGTGCCGCTAAGCTTAGCTAAGACGATAACGCCATTTCCTCCCAGCACTATCAGACATCTGCCGAATTCTCATTCCCTGCAGAATCTTCTGGTTTTTCACCTAATCTAAGCCGGCATCAGCGTTACGTGCTGTCTGCAGTCTGGCGGGGCAGCTGCAAGCAGGCGTTAAGCGCAGCACACCTCGCTGTTCCTGGGAGACGGAGATAGCGAAGTGTCCACAAACTCTGGGAATTCGGTCGTTCAGCCTTGCGTGAGACCTCTTGCTAGGTTTGGTGTGTTTGCTTGAGCATGGACTGCCACTAAGTTATCTGAGACTTGTTTCTTTTACAGAAAGGGCTCCAGTGTTTCCTGGTGGTGGTGGCGTTACTGTGCGTGCCGTGGATGCTGGTAGCTAAACCCCTGGTCCTTCGCCATCAGTATTTACGGAGAAAGCACTTGGTGGGTGACTACCTCTTACGTTTTCAATGTGAAAGCTAATTATGGTTGAAAAGCTACGTTCTCCATCTTGATCTTGGATACGTAGGTTCACACTGCATTGTGACCTGTAAAACGTTTTTGCATATTCCTAGGCATAAAGGCAGGTGGGTTTTACTGGAGACAAAGTATTGCCTGCCTGCTTCTCAGATCTGGATCCAGCATCAAACCTGCTTTAAAAAACCCTTTATGTTGGTAATGATAAAAACAACATATCTGGCTTGGGCTGTGTTAGCTGGTTTAGGAGCACTGTCTCACTGGTTGCTGGATGCACGTCTGTGCCTTTGCTAGGCTGACAATGTAAAGGCAGAGATCTAAGCTTAATTGACTGTCAGTTATCTTTGTTAAAGAAGTTTGGATGGTAAAAAATATCAAAGGAAAAAAATACTTATGCAGTCGTTATTTGAGAGGTTGTCTTCTGGGGTACTCTCTAGGTTTCCAGCTGTTCTGTAAAGTATCTGTATGCAAAATGCAGGAACCTGGCACACGTGCACTGAGGATACTTGAAAATTCTCCCTGCATGTATGGCAGACAGCTTGTAGGATGTTAAGCGAGTCAAAGATCAGTTCAGTTAAAGACACTCCCTCTCCCTTCTCTGACCATCTTTCATCCTCCCATGTCCCCTCCATTCGTCTCCCTTTCTCTTTTTGTTTTCTTCCTCCTCCCTTTCTTTTCTTCCATTCACTATCAGGAAGGGCAGCCCGTGGAGGCCCAAGTCAGCACAGTCCTGAACGAGCAGGCACTAGAGGCAGCAGCGGCTGCAACAGTGAGTGGATTTAAAAATCACCTGATGGATTTAAAGATGGGAGTTGGCTTTCTATCTAATTACCAAAAGAACACGGAATGTATCTGAATTTCCTAAGTGAATGACACCTGCACCTTTAGGGTGAAAACCACTCTCTTGGAAAGAGCAAAGTTCAGCAAAATTGATAGATTCTGGAAGAGCCGCCAGGCTGAAGGATAATAGTTATGTGTGCACAGAATGCAGAGCCACTTCTTTGCAGGAGTGCTGCTGAAACCAAAACCTGCAGAGCAGCACGAGAATACCTTGCTGCCACATCCCCCCAGGTTAAGTTCCCCTTTTTTCCTTTTCTTGCGTATTTGTTTTAAGATAGATTAGGATTCTTCTCAGTGAAGCATTTCTGTTTGCATTATGTGTTCCCAAACATCATGTTTATGTGATGGCCTCCCAACAACTCCATATCAGTAATTACCGGATTTCTGACACCTGTGCGCTTGTAGACACTTTGACTTGAAACTATTATAAAATAGTTGTGCACAAATAAGCCTCTCAGTAGCAGCTGTTTCTCCTTATTTCTGATTAAACCTCCAGACAGGCCTTTACTGCTGGAGTGAAGATCCCAGCAGCTCCCAGAACTTGGTCCCTTCCCCAGTACTGCATGTTTCAACTTGGTTTTAGTTGTGAATGCTGCCTGTCCCACTAGGAAGCGTAAATCTCGCAAACTCTGTGAAGCCCATTGCCTTTGAGGTGTGGAGTGCACACTCCGAGGCACTTTGTAGCTGTTGGCCAGCATTTCTGTCGTGACATTTTAAATAGCCTCACAGGAATGTCAGCAATGAAAATGGATCTTTTGTCCATAATCCATCCAGCGTATTAAGTGCATCTCAGTAGAAGAAGCTGTGAGGGAAGGTCTCTGTATGAGGTCTGGTTAGAAGTATAAAGTAAACGACTGGTGCTCTTGGAGCCATGTTTAGATTTTATAGTTTACAGAGAATGGATGCCAGTCCAGTGCAAGGGAAAAGCTGCAAAAGTGCAAATTCACGCAGGCTAGAAATATGTAGATAGATACGTAAATACTGATACTAGTCATCAGTAACTTGTAATGATTCAAAGATGCTGAAAATCCTAATTAAGGCATTGTCTTACTTGTTTATGTATTTTTTTATTTTAAATTTTAGTTCGGTTTTCAGAGCATAAACGTCTACCTAATTTGTTTTTAAAAATCTGACAAAATCTTTAGTTCATGTCTGGCATTTGGGGCAAATGTATAGTTCAGCCTAAAATAAAAGTAGGCTTCTAAGAACTAATGGGTTAAAAGAACATCGAGGAGCTGCTCCGCTGGTATGCCGGAGCGATGAGCTGTGAAAGCGGGCAGGTCCCGGGCTCTTAGGCCTCCCTGGTTTGCATAGTTGTCCTGAAACTTCTCAAGTCTCGATGTGTGGAGTTAGCCCGTTCACCTTCCGTGTCCCGGGGACCCCAGTACGGTGCTAATGCTGAGTGCGGGCCTTTTCTTCCTATGTCTGGCGTTTCCGTTTGCCTCTCTAGGTGGGTCAGGCTCGCAGGTCTCAGTCTCTAGTCCCTCAGAGCAGCCGTGAGCATTTCCTGTCTTCGGAGCACCTGGAGGGAGATAGAAACCCTGCCGTACAGCGCTCGGAGCGGCTTGCGGAACAGAAATCCCAGGGCGGGGATGTGCAGGCTACGCTTTCCTTGTCCAATAGGTGTTTACGATGATCGGCAGATGATCAGCGGGTTTGTGCATCCTCCCCTGGTGCATCCTTCCCGGGGCGGTACGGAGGAGGAAGCCTGCCACAAATCCAATGTTAGCACTGCGGCGGGTACCGCTGTCGAGCAGGAGGAGCTCTTGCCTCTATCGGAGTTTCAACTCAGTTTGTAGATGGTTCTTTTCTGTTTGGAGTGCAGCGGAGTTACGGCTGAGGGTCGAGTGTTGAATGGTAGAGCTGCGTCTGTAAAAGGGACGGTTTGCACAACATAGAATTTCCAAGTAAGGGAATGTCTGGTTTCCCGTGTGTGGTGTCTGTGTGCCTGGTGCTGGTGGGGAGCGTGTGTGTGGTGGTGTCGGCTGTTCTGCCTTGAGTTGCCGCTGTGTGACCTGTCCGTTTGCAGCAGCAGTGGTGTTTTGTGCTTGTCCAACAGCCGCTGGGCAGAACGTTGGTCTGTTGCACGTCAGTGCCAGCAAATGTCCTCTTGAGAGATGTGCTTTTTCTTTTACTTAGGGTTGCAATTACTTTGTAGAAATGTATCAATTATTCATCCAGACAGACTTTTTTTTTCCCCTAGCCCTAGCAGGAATCAGCATCTTTCCCATCCAAGCGAGGAAATAGAATTGTACAGCTGGCTTAACCTGGGCCTTAATATTTAATATTTTGTTTTCTTCTGTGAGCTGCTGCTGCAGGTGGAGTTGTAAAAAAAAAAAAAAACAACACATGCGCTCTTGCAGTAAAACACAACACTTTGCTCTTTCTTTTTCTGCATGTGTTAGGGAACACACAACTTTGGTGGGATCCGGGTGGGCAATGGCCCAACTGAGGAGGACGCTGAGATCATTCAACACGACCAGTTATCCACCCATTCCGAGGAGGGGGAAGAGGTAAGCACCTGACCATCCTCCCTCTCCGGCAATGCACTTGGTGGCGGAACGCACGAGCTTTTCGACTGCATTTACTGGCTTCTGAGCTGTTTAAAACTAAATGGCAAACATTTTCAGTGAAGTGTTTTCACAGCAGTTTTCATACAGGCTTTCTCTTAGTCGTTCCTAGGGCTCCAGAAAAAGCAGTGTCATTTGCGTATCAAGGGAAACGTGGCTCTGTCCTCATTCAAGAGCCTCACCTTAGGGGCCCGGCAGGCAGAGCCCTGCAGTGCTCCCAGGTGGCACATGCAGCTTGTGCTCTGGCTGAAGCACGGTGCGTTTGTGCTGCCGCTGCTCCGGCCTCAGCCAAAATCCAAGGGCTGTATTTCTGCAGCAGTATCTTGTTCATATATTCATTTTGACTGTTGTGGGTAATACTAATTGCTTTGCCTTATCTTTGGTAGAGAAGAAAAAGGAGTCGAACTCGCATAGTTTGGGAGTATTCTGATGCCTCCTAATGATTCTCCAGCAGCATCTTGCCCCTGTAGTGCATGTGACCTGTTACTGCTTTACTGTGTTGTGTGTAGGAGGCAATTACTGAATGTGCTCATGATTAATGTTGTGATTGAGACGCTGCACTAAATGTAAACTTGTATTTTCAAGCCTACAGAGGACGAGGTGGTAAGAGTACAGCCAGCTTTGCCTTCATGTGTATCTGGATCATTTCCCATTGGTGTAAAGCACGTGCTGAATTAAACATGTTATGTCACGACATCTTGTTTTCCAAAAGACCTAGCTATTTACATGTTACAGGCCATTTTTAATTCCTCATATATACATGCCCATTAACAGACCCTTTAACTACCTCATCTATAGAGCTTGTTTGTCTTATCCCCTGTCTGCAGATCTATCTTGGTTTACCTGGAAAGCTGTTAAGCTGGGAGTCTGAAACTGAAAATTTTTTAACTTTTAAACTTCTGAAGAAGTCTCGTTTGCCTTATGTTGTGTCTTTGGTAATTCTGCACTGCAACAAACTGTTTAAAGATACTTTTTTACAAACTATCTGCCCTTTTAAGGATGATACTGGTTGTTGCCAGTCAGCAAATACAGAAAAAACAGTCCAGTTTCATACAGTTCAACAACTTAACTAACTAGGATCTTTCTGTAAAAGAGAAACTCTATTCTGAGAAACTGCTTGTTGATAAACACTTGTAACAAGCACGACTATTACAAAGAAATGGTTTTTTAAGAATATTCATGCAGGATTGATTGTAGGTTTCAGTGCTATTGGGTAGCCAATTTTATTACAAAGAATATAAATGCCGTGAAATTAGATTCACAACAGTGACGCTGTTGTAAATTGTGCTGGAATTGGTTTTGCTTAGACATCTCTAGAATTGAGGGGGGTGCAGAAACAGCGTGCTGGTGTGCCTGTTAATTCTATGTATCGCTAAACTGGTGAAAAAAGTGTAAAGCTATAAACACTGTGCCATAGCAGTCCTGCTGATTCCCACTCCCTAGCATAGTAGTAGCTCTCTCCAGAAGTTGCACATGGCTGTAAATTGTCATTGTTTGAGTATTTATTACATTCCATTTTCTGGACACTGAGTTGCCGTGTGTGCTGGGAGGTGGTACTGCTCACTGGGGCGGGCTTTATTAAAGAACTTTGCAGTTCATATTCAGTGGAGAAAGAATTAGGCTTTTGACAGCTAATATAAATTAATTGTTTGAAATACTTATTGCCCTGGATATACTAGAGGAGAAATGAGAATATAAATAGCTTTCCGTGCATGCTTAGAGCATTAGTCACTTGATGTATCTAAAACATCGTGTTCACTTAACTTAAATATGAGCAGTTTCTGAAGCATGGATTGAATCCAAAATGTAGGGAATGCTTTCCCAAGCAGCAGAATAAGAAACTGTCCTACATGGCAGATTTCCTTATAAGTGCTTCTTTTATTATTTCAGAAAGTTACCAAGACACAGAGACTTTGCCAACGACCGGGGCACAGATGTGACTTTTTCAACATCACTTTGTGCGTTATTTTTGTTTTCAAAAAGGGCAAGTTCGTATCTTGCAAAATGCTCTTGTTGATCCTGTAGCAAAGGTACATACGCAGTATCGACTTAGAATACTGTCTCCTTTTCCGTAGCGGTGCGTACCCTTTACCAGTGAAATCACATGAATACCATCTTGTCGCTGAACAGTCTTTTCCTGGCAAGGTCTGTGGCTGAATTTGAAATATCTCACTTTCACGTGCTAGGACGTGAAAACAAGAATATTCAAGATGCAGCAGTGAACTTGTGCTCTACAAAACCTTGCAAGACAAGAGAATTAGTTTTTCATTTATAAAACTGACATGCTAAACCAGGAGAAGACGGTGTCAGTGTCTAACTTCGGACAGGATGTCCGTGGTGATAGCGCCAGGTAGTGTGCTCGTTGCCCCCGGCCGGCCAGCCCCTGCCAAGCGCTCTTCATGTTCCCGTGTTCTCTCTGCAGTTCGACTTTGGCGACACTGTGGTGTACCAGGCGATCCACACCATTGAGTACTGCCTGGGCTGCATTTCCAACACCGCATCCTACTTGAGGCTCTGGGCTCTCAGCTTAGCCCATGCACGTGAGTATTCCTCAGGGAACGGAGGTTTGGATCCGTGTCTGTAATCGCCCTGGGCGGGCGGTAGGCGAAAGGCAGGAGTGCAAGGAGCCTCCCCGGAGCTCAGCTGTCAAGTGCTGCTGGAGAAGGATGGAGCTGCCTGTGCATTAGCTGGGGCTAGTTAGGTCTGAGCACCAGTGCCTACTGGCATAGTGCTCCGCTAGAAGCTGTCTGGATCTGGACGGGAGGGATGGAGTTAAAAGCGCTGAATAAAGCAAAGAGCTGCTGAGCAAGGACGCTGCCCTGCGCTCTGTGTGATGGTTGAGGCGATGTCCTGACATACTTGGCTGCAAAAGCTGTTGTCCCTCTTAAGTTTTGCTTGAGTTTGCTTGACTAGTTTTTGCTTTAGAAGTAAACTGTAACAATCCTCTGTTCTTCCTGAATGCTCTGAAACAAGCCCTCTTCTCCCCTTTCTCCTGGCAGAGCTTTCGGAGGTGCTCTGGACCATGGTCATCCACATTGGCCTCAGCGTGAGGAGTCTGGGTGGAAGCTTTGGCCTTTTCTTCATATTTGCTGCTTTCGCTACCCTGACAGTAGCGATTCTCCTGGTGATGGAGGGGCTGTCTGCTTTTCTCCATGCTCTTCGCTTGCACTGGTGAGTTACTGGAACACGCAGAAACATCAAAGCTCTTCCTAGTAAGAAAATCGGTGTCACCTGGACTATGAAGAAATGCCATTGATTGCCAAAGATTGTATTGACCCTTACACAGGAAAGCTAAGGCTGTAAAATTGGGGTAGTGGGTAATATTGAGCCAAGATCAGCAATGTTCAGAAGCGCTGGAGTGCCACAAATCCACGTAAACATCTGAATGTCCTACAGCAGATGTGCCCTGACAGCAGGAAGTCTTTCCAAGGGTCAGAGATTTCAGCCTTGTTTCTAGTGATACACCACTGATTGTATGCATAAACATCGGTTAGAAACTGTGGACAGTAACTAACTGATTTCTGCTTAAAAGTAAATTAGATTAAAGCTTGGTGAGCAGTGGGATGGGAAGGTCGTGCTAGATGGGTGAGCGTGCTCCTGGTTTTCAGTAGGACTTTTTTGTTCTGTCTTTTGGTCTGTTGCCTGGTTCTAATGTTTGTTTTCCTTAGTGTGCAGGAGCTCCTGACTGCAGTTTCCTTCACGTGGTCTTGCTTGTCTTCATAAGACCACGAATTGACCAGGGGCAGCTCTGCCTGTCTGCCCTGTGGGGTGCTGCGGAATAGTAACTGGTTCTTGTTGGTCTGGGTATTGGCAGATGCTTTTGTAGCCCCTTTCCCGTGATTCTTAAGCTTCTGTGTATGCAGACAGCCGGTAGGCAGGAGGGAATTACTCTCTAGAATGCTCGTGGCTTTCCCTGCACCCAAGCATGGAAAGTATTCAAGAGCTTTCTGTAATCTGTATTTAAATGCGCTCATTGTTCCACTTCAGATTCTCTGGTTAGTGCACTGGTGGGATCAAAGGCGACCCGTTGCTCGCCTAGGGTTCTCCTCAGCCCGAAGCGTAGGAGAGCATGTCTGTGCCTCTGTAGAGTTCAGGTTGCCGCCGTCTCTTAAGGAACCTTCTTTCCTGGTAGTCAGGAGAGCAAAGTGAAGTCCCATGAAGTTCCCAAGGAATGTTCTGTCCTGCTTAAATGGGAGGAGAAGGTTGTGAGCACCTTAAAAACATAGTTCTGTAAGTGAAAAAGGAAGCTGCTGCCTTTAAAAAATAAAAAATAAAAATTCATCCTTTTTGCACTTTTCCCCTTGCTTCTTGGGGAAGGAAAATGCTCTCCTTTTGCCCTTTCCATTGGCAGCCTGCAGGGTGCAGACTGGAGTGTCCTGGAGCGCCTGGGTCTTCCTAGCTCCACCAAGGAGCTTCATCCAGGGATTCAGAGGTGTAGCCATCTTGTGCGAAGGGAGCCCGGGGGGGGCCGCTGCTGAAAATGGCTGCGGGATGGTGCTTCTGTTTTTCCTGGCATCCAGCCTAGAAATCTTCATACCAGTCACTTGAGAACTTCTTGCTGACTGGCTGGTGTTTCCTCGCCTCATCCTGCTGTCACTGTGCTACACCGTGGCCTTAGTGCGAAGGGAAGAGCTGTGCAGACCCTGCCTGGTGTGACTGCCAGCAGCCCGAGGAGAGCAGAGAGTGAGCAGTACTCGAGCTCCGTGGGGGGGTGGTTTTGTTCTGCAATTGCTTGTGAATTAGTGGATTTTCAAAGTCTCGTTTTGCTGGACTGCAGTGCTGCGTGGCACATTTCTGAATGATGGCAGATGAGCAGTTCCAAACACCTTTTCTTCTTGGCAGGCTCTGTGTTTTGTTTTTTACACCGAGGTGGGGGCTAAGATAAGAAAATATGTTTCTTATATTAATAATCACAAACTGCTTACGGATGCCGCTCGCAGAGCACCTGGAGCAAGTGTGAACTGGAGGCTGCAGTTCAGCCAAGAGGTGGCTTTTCACATTGCCGGGTTGTCTCTAAAGGGTGACTAAAAAAATTGTCTGGAAACGTGTCAAGGAAAGACGCGTGTCACTGAAACGGCCGTCGGAGAAACCCAGCTGGGCAGTGGCAGTAAGCGCCTGGGTCACTGCTGCCGTGCCGACCGGTGCAGCATCCTTGCTGGGGAGCTGCAGAACTGAGGCTCTTAATGAAGTCATGTTTTCCCTAAATATATTCTTCAGACTTGTAGAACTTTAATATACATTCTCTGAGAGAAAATCTGTTCAAGCTTAGAGCCTGAAACGCAGGCTTAAGGCAGTATTTCAGACTGCAAGTAATCTGCTGAAATTATTTTGGGTTTGTTGGGACTTTTTGTTATCGCAGTGGAGAGGAAGGCACCTGTAGTTGTTCCAAAGAACATACTGTTAACATTCCTTTTTGCTTTTGAACACGAAATCAGGATGTTTCCAGTGGTAGGTGTTCCCTTTTTAGAAGCAGGGTGGGGGGTGGGGTGTCAAATACAGCTGTCCTGAGAGGAGCAGATGGGATTTTCTGGCTGTGGGAGAAGAATCACCTGTCAAGAATTCTGAAGGTGTGGGTGGTTCAGCCTTCCTGGAAAGGAGGAGGAATTCAGCATGTGTCTTGCTGGTGGAGGGGGAAGAAGCACAGATTGTTCCGTGTGCGCTGCCTGTCAGTCCCAAATGAGGAAGATTTATTTTGTGCTTTTCAGAAAGTATGCATTCTTTCAGCGGGCTGGGTTGTTCTAGGGCATTCTGGGGTGGAGGAAGCACTCCGAGTGGTGCCAGGATTGCGGGCGTGTGGATCGGGGGTCTGCTGGAGCCCAGTAGCTGTCTGAGCTGTACCCCACATTGTGCTTTTACTGTAACGTCACTATTCTGGAGTATTTTACATTTGTTTTTGCTTTTCGCTAATGTAGCTTGACATGAATGTTTAGATTAAAGTAGCTTGCCTTTTTTTAAGCTAGTCAGCTGTTCTAACGTGAGCAAACGTAGACTTTGCTCAAAAGGAGGTGTCTCTAACTGGATTCAAAGGGCCCCAACATCATGGGTTGATGCAGAAATACGGTTTCAGTGGAGCTGTTTTCCTGTGTAAAGCAGAATTTTAGGCTCAGTTATAGGCCTAATTTGGAACTGGAAGCTCTTCTCCCTAGAACGTGTGCCTAGACCAGGCCACAGCTAGAAAGAACGGATAGCAGTAGGCATAACGCAAAGCAAATAAGATTAATGCAGAGCGGTGAAGAGTGGGGTTTGTCTTGCTCTGTAGGAGAGAGGTTGATGCTAAATGAGCATTGTGATGTAGGGGCTTCAGTTCCAGAGTTTGGAGCTGTCAAACCACATTGTGTGGACCTGGCTCCGGGTACCCAAGTGCCTCTCTCAGACAGTCTCCCACCCCTCAGTCCATGTCCATCGGTGTGGAGAGTGTGGGTTGGTTTGGCAAACAGAGATCTGTATTCACCTGCTCCTGCTTTTTGGGCTGTTCTCTCCCTCCCGTGTGCATCAGCAGCCTCCTTGGCGGGTGCGTGTGCTTCATCAGGGCCATACTCGAGACGGACATCAACATGATTGTCCTTGATCATGGGTTGCCTGCGCTCTTTGCCGCTGGTCCATAAACATCCCCAGAGCGAGCTCAGCCCCTCGGAGGCAGCAAAGCGGAGCCGAAGCAGCGTTAGGGGCAGCAGGAGGCAAGCAGCTCACACGATGTCTGTTTTGTTCTGAATGGCAAAGTTGGAGAGTGCTGTGGGTCTGTGCAGGGACACCAAAATAGATTTCAAACACAACAAATGTGGTCAACCTCAAACAACCATGCAGAATAAATAAAAAGCAGCAATTATGCAGCGCTTCGCGGACGGCTGTTCTGGGCTGTAAACTGAGAATGGACAGACAGACCCTGCTCTGCCCGGGCAGAGCTCCTGGCCCGCTGCCACCCAGGGGGGAGAGTGCTGCTTCCCGAGAGGCGTGGGCGTGCTGGAGTTGCATCCCGATCCAGCGAGCGGCAGTGGGAGCGGTGAAGCCCAGCTCCCCACCTGCTTGCCAGGATTTTATTTTTCTTTGTAAAGGTCATGAGCCAGAGCTTGTCTTTACTGTGACCATCAGAGCACACCGCTGCTTTAAAAGGCAGTCTCCTGTAAGCGCAGGACGGAATGGCCCACGGTGTACAAAACTGCTGTCCTTTTTGGGAAAGAGTAACAGCAATAGTCTCTGCACAAACACCCGCCTTGCCTTCTGACTGTGAGGTGTAAGGTGCACTGTATCTGCCCTCTTCGAGGTGCGGCCCGAATCGCAGCCGACCCCAGGCATCGCACACGCCTTGAAGAGCACAAATAGCAAGTAGGAATGTGCACAGCTGGGGTTCCTGTTCAACATCTGTCTCTGCAGTTGCTTCCGACGGGACTGTGCGCTGCTGAGGTTTCCAGGCAGCGTGGGTACTCTATGGCTCTCTTGGTTGGAAAATCCACATAACTGCAGTCCGACACTTAAGCTAATTACTAGTACAAAAATGCTGAAGAGTGGGTTTTCTCTAATGCTGACTGCCAGAAAGCTTTCTAGTCTGTTTATCCACAGCGCAGTGCTAACTGTCTAGTAAATTCTTCTGCAGAACTTGATCACTGGTGAGAGAGACCCAGCGCAGAGTTTAGCAACAGAGCCAGCACACGTGACAGCGAGTGAGCCTGGAAACAGCAGTGTCCCAGACTAAGAAAAGGACCTTGGGTTCTGGGTGTTCCTGTAGCCAGTTTCAGAAAAAACACACAGAACACTTAAGCCATGATACTTGGTTAAATAAACTTTTTCAGTAGTTCCCTGAACTTAGGACAGCCTCTCCTCGAGCTTCAGGCATCCAGTTGTGGCCAGTTGTAACTGAGTGTGTCCAAAAGGAGCATTCAGATGTCAGGGCCAGCTGGAACAGTTAATCATCAGGGTTAAAATTTCATTTACAGTGGGTTCTGTGTGACTCATGTACCCAACCCTCTGCCTCTTATTTCCCTTTGCTTACAGAATAGTTACTTAGTCACAGGATACTTATGGAGATTATCAGGGTTCCTGAAAAACTGGAGCATGTTGGCAAGGAGCCCTTCCTCCCACGTGGAAAATCCTGCTCATCCTAGGGATTCCTCTGCAGGAAAATCTGTGTATCTGCATGGACAGGCAGCAGAAAGCTGTTTTTCTGAACGTTTCCCTCCTGAGCTCTGTTGGGAAATCACTTTTTGCCAGCTGAAATGCCAGCAACTTTGGAGTTTGCCATGATTCCGGATTTGGAAAAAAATAATCCAAGTTTGCCTTTTTGTGCTTCATAAAAATACTTCCCCTGAATTGGGCTAAATTGCTCTACAATTTGCTGTCGCTTGATTCCTACACAGCCTTCGGTTTTTTAGTGGCTCACGCAATGGAAAGTGTTTCGCATGAGGCTCATGAAACACCGTGCTTGTTTTTACTGTGAATCATGGGATTATTTTTTTCTTTCCCTATTTGGCTGTTGCTGACCATTGGACAGTTCTTGAGAATAGTTCTTTTTTTAAATGGAGTTTATTAGGGGAAGCAGGCAAACAAGGCTGTGTTAACGTTCGGCTGGAGGCGGCAGGCACATCTCTCGCTCGGCAGAAGTAGTCATGTGGGGATAAACCAAATGTGCTTAAGTAAATAAACAGAAGTAGCTGATGGAGGAAGTCTGAGCAGAGCATCATGTGACTGAGGTTTGTTCTAACTAAAAAGTGAACTTTCGTAACAAGATTCATGGGAAGCGCCCCATGCTCCTGGGTGCTTCGAAGTGACACGGCAGTTGGGGAGTTCATCCTACTGCTGTTGCCCTTTCATTGCCCGTGGGGGTGAGAGCGAAGTGCTGGACCGTTCTCCTCTGCTGTGCTACAAAAAATGCAGGGTTTGTGCCAAAAAATACGTTACACTGTAATACTGCTTTTTAAAGCTTAATGTTTTTCATATTTATAGTCAATAATCATACTTTTAATGGAGTTCTTGCAAATTGCTAGCTCATATCTGGGAGCTGCCTGTTTAATGAGCAATTACTCTCCCCTCTCTTGCAGGATTGAATTCCAGAACAAGTTCTACACTGGCACTGGATTCAAGTTTCTCCCTTTCTCCTTTGATACCATCCGTGAGGGGAGGTTTGACGATTAAAGCTCCCCCGGTGCAAGCAGTGTTAAACGTTGTGTGTTTATGGCTAGCCCTCTCCCGCGTGTCTGAGTTGCATGTAATCCTCCCGTAGTGAAAATAACTTATTGCAGCACCCTCAAGTGTTACCATGGTGTTCCAAAGCCAAGAGCTTGGACATCCTTGGCTAACGAGTGACACTGGATCAAAGAAACTTTTCGTTCCTTAAGTTTACCACTGAAGATACTAAGTGCATGAAGTGTCTGAGTTTGGTGTGTCATAGCGTAGACTTCCCTGGCAGGCTTATCCGGGCAGCATGAGGGAAATGCGGCTCTGGCTGAGTGGGCACATGGAGAAAAGGCGTTAACAACTTCAGCTTGCACAAGGCTTGCTGCTCGGGAAGGGATTTTTCTAAAGAAAGCTTCACATGTGGATCCTGTGTGTTTCTGCCTCTGATTAAACACATTATGAGCAGTGGGCAGCTGACAATCCAGGGCATGCTTTTCCTGCCTCCAGGGTTTCCACATGTGTCGTGTCTTAATCTGGCAAAAACAATGTCTCATTCCATGCAGGGATTCAGCTTCTCAACCTCTGGCTGGGGCTTGAGGGGCCAATATGGAGCTAAACGTGTGGTGACTCTATTTGCTCTAGTGATGGGGAAACACCTTGTCCTTGCAAGAAAGGCTGTTCCTTTCCTCCCGGGACGCGCCTGTGACTGCGCCTGCACGCTCGTGTCCCAGGCAAAGCCCGGAGTCCAGCAGCAAAGGCCCCTTGCACCCGTGTCCGGAGGCAGGGGTGAGAGCAGGGGGCTCGGCTGCCTTGCCGTGGCCTGGGGCGAGCGGCCGTGCAAGCTGTTCCCCACTGGCAGTGGAACTTCTCAGGGTCTCTTGTTTAAAAGCAAAGCCCCGAGGCTGCGGAGTCCTCGAGGCACATCCCGATAGTGCCCCTGCGGACTTGGCATCCCGGAGGCAGCTTTCGCAAAGGCAGCGGGACCAGCGTTGTCGGGTGTGCCCGGCCTCCGAGGAGCCCTTTGAGGCAGAACAGCGCCCGAGTCCTGCCAAAATAGTCCCGTGGCAGCAGAGTCCGGGGGGCGTTTCCCCACCGTAGCTGTTGCTTTTTCTCCTGTGCGAGATGTGAGTAATTTCTTGCCCTCCTGAACTTGATGTAGCTGTAGGAGCCATGGGGGTGTGTGTGTGTTAGTGCTGTGTGTTGTGTCGTGTTTAATTGTCGCAGTGGATCTGAACTATTTGTGTTTGAACAGATTAAAATGATAATGAGAATCACTGTCACCTGCAATGGAGGAGGCAATGCCTGGCGGTGTGGGGCTGTTTAAAATTACGTGAGAAAGGTGTGTTTGCCCGGAGCAGGGGGAGCCTTGTGCTGCGCCCCGGCAGCTTCCGGGTAATGCCGGGTTTACAGGGGGACGTGGCTCCATGTTTACAAGGGTGGCTGGAGAATGGGAGATGAAATTAAAACTTGTTTGCATGTGGAGCAGTGACACCGGTCCTGCTGTTCCCCGGGTGAAATGTGTTGCTGGCTGTCACTGTATAAATTAAACTAACTGCACAACAAACAGCGTGGCCTCTTTTCTGCTTCCCCCCTGCTCTCCCAAGGGAGCTCCGGGCAGCGCCTCAGCCCCAGGCAGAGCCCTGAGAGCCGCCCGGGAGGGAGCTGGGACCTTTGGCTTTCCTGCCCTGGGATGGCGTCACCTTGGTGGCCGGGACGATGGGGTGGGCAGCGCAGGGTTGTACAGCGAGACCCCCGTGGCGGTGCCTCAGCTGGAACGGGCTGCGCTATCGGGCTGCGGCGACATCCCGAGCAGAGGCCGGCTGGGGCGTGGGGGGGTCCTGCTGTGCCGGAGCCTCCTGCTGCCCCGATAAACCCGGTGACGGAGCGAGTCGAGCGGTTTCACAGGATTTGATTAAACCTGGGGGTTGTGGAGCCCCTTCACGAGCACTGGCACAAACACGCTCTGCCCGCTCGGGGCTGCGGCCCCTCTCCCGGACCCCCGGCCACAGGGCGTCCCCCATGGGGGCCCACCCGGGGGGGGACAGGGACGTGTTTACTCAGGCCTTTCCTGAGGGCCTGGAGCGGCCGGAGGGTTCCACACGTGCGGAAGGGAGGTTCTGCCGGGTCTGCGATTGTGTTCAAGCTGTTGCAGCCCCGAGTGTTTCCCGTCCCGGGGGGGCCCGTCCCTCCTTCGTCCTCCCGGGATGAGGAAATGGCCGCTGCCGCGCTCCCCTTTGGCCCCGGCCCCCGCTCTCCGGCGCCGCTCCCGCCTGCGACCGCGCTGTCCCTGCCCGTTTCCGTGGCTCTGCTCGGCCGCCCCCGGGCCGCGGGGGAGCCCCGGCTCGTCCCTCCCTCCTGCACCGGGGGGCAGCACCGCCCCTCGCGAGGGGGCCCCCGCGCCCCCCGGCCTGCAGCGCCCGTCTCCGCTGCCCCTCGGGGCTCCCCC